>JAFBJQ010000369.1:95000-131941 GCA_016785345.1 Trinectes maculatus | reverse complement strand
TGTGTGTGTGTGTGTGTGTGTGTGTGTGTGTGTGTGTGTGTGTGTGTGTGTGTGTGTGTGTGTGTGTGTGTGTGTCAAGGGGACATCAAACCAGCTGTGAGGTGAAGGACTGTGCTTGAGATAAGGGCCTGATCTCACAGGGAACCTTCAACAACTTCAACAGGCTTGATAGAGACAGGAGTGAAAGCGCTCTCTCTCTCTCTCTCTCACCTATTCTCACTACCCCTCTCTCGCTCTTTAACTTTCTGTCTCAGGCACAAATAGAAGCAAGTGTTAGATGAAGACTGTAGAGGCTCTTCAAAGAGCGACTGCTGGGCCATTAATGAGGGCAACCTATTTTTGGAAGTTGTAACTCGGCTGTTTGATGTGTTTGTCTGTTGCACATGTGTGTGTGCGTGCGGGAGGACATTTTGTGTTAAGAAGATTGTGTGCATGTATATAATGAATTTGTTTGAACTCAAGGTGTGAATATGCATCAGCTCTTTCATTTACTGAGAGCAGGAGAGTTGAAGGGGCCATCGGGCTGTTTGTGTGTGTGTGTGTGTGTGTTTATTGATAAAAACGTCCCCTGTGACACACAGTCAAACTGTGTCAGATTCAAAACCCTGACAGGGACCTGTGACCCCATCAGTCGCTACAGGTACACGGTCACTTAACACCCGTGGTGTGTCAACATGCTCGCACGGGGCGGCTGTGGTGTGTATGTGTGTGTGACTTCCTCTGGCATCGCTGTGTCAACAAACCAGAGTGAACAGGAAGGCTGGAGCGTGCTCTGGGTGTGTTTATCCCTGTGCCATGTTTATGGGCAAAAGGGCATCAACAAAAAGAGGTTTGCTCCTTTGGGAGAGCGAAAAAAAATGTGACAGCGTGTGCAGGAAATGTTTAAAAAGGAAAGAAAGGAAAGAAAAGAGAAAAAGCAAACAGTGTTTGTTTTTTGTGTGTGTTCACACACTCCTACCAGTTCCCGAGGGAGGAAGATGTCCTCCTGTCGTGACACCACCATGAACACGCTCTCCCCCTGCTTGGTGCTGCGCAGCATGGCCACGAGCTCCTCCTGGCTACGGCCTGTCATGTCTACTCCATTCACCTGCACGCAAACAGAGGAGATTACGAAGGGAAGCATCAGAAATGGCTGCACGGGGATGTCCTTGTTGCTGTTACAAACGTTTTTCTACGATCTGTGTCTAACCTCGAGGATGCGGTCTCCAGGCTGCAGGCGGCCATCTTTGACCGCTGCACCTCGTGGCAGGATGTTCTTCACCAGGATTGGCCCTGGCCCCTGGACGGAGGAGTCCCGGGTTACCACGGTGAAGCCCAGACCCTCAGCACCTGTGGGGACAGAGCAGCTTCACGGTGTGTATTAGAGACATCAATCCCCCTGCAGACAAGACTTAATTATGGATTTTACGACTTTTTAATTTCACTTTAATTGAATTTTCCCTCGTCTCACTACTCTTTTCTCTCTCCATCTTCGCTCCCCACAGTTTTCCCTCTCTCCTCGTCTCATGTCCCTCTGAACCCGGTCTGTGGTTTCAGCATCGTCCTCCATATTAACTACTGTTTAAGTGCCTGTTTTCCTCTGGGGGTTAGTTGCCTGGCTCAGACTCAGAGCAGCCAGGAGAGGCCGGATTAGACAGACTCTGCCTTTAATTTCACGTGTGAGCAGGCCGAATGGTGGCTGATGAAGGGAGGTGGAGGGAGAAGATGGGAGGAAGGTGGTGGTGGTAGTGGGGTGGTGATGGGAAAAGACAGCAAGAGACAGAAGAACCTGGGATATTATTCCTGTCTGCAGCTTCCATCCCTGGGGAGGTTGCGTGATTTCAACAAAGATTTTCCTTGTGCGTGTGATGCCACGTTTTTCTGCATGTATACATTTACTATTGTGTTTGTGTATGTGTGTGTTTCTTAGGCCGCACACAGCCGTCAGCCCCCAGAGCCTCCACCCTCTCCCTTTTTCACGGCCTCACAAGCCCCAAGCCATGAGTGAAATGTGCCACGCTCTGTATGTGTGTGTGTGTCTGTGTGTGTGTGTGTGTGTCTGTGTGGAGAGAGAGCAAAGCCGGCGTGGCATACTGAAGACGGTGAGCGATGCTATCTGGTCTCCAAGCTAAGCCTCTGCCTGCCCTACATTAGCGCACCTAAACCTCACCGCCTGTCAATCACAGAGAGAAAGAGCCTGTTGCCAAGGGAGAGGGTGTTAGAAAACCCATAATGTCCTCGCTTCTGATCTGGCATCAGGTGAAAGGATGGAGGGAGAAGGGTGGGAAAACTGGAGGGATAAAAAGGTGCTGGGAAAAGAAAGAAACACACAATAACAGAGCGGTGAAAAGAGCTTTGAGCTGGAGCTGGAGAGTGTGCAGCCCAATTTCTGCTATCCTTTCATCAGGGTGTCTCCTCACCTGTGTGTGTGTGTGTGTGTGTGTGTGTGTGTGACGTGTGTGCATGATGTGTGTGCATGTAGCCCAATTACAGCTATCCTTTCAGCGCCCCATAATACCACAGGTTTCTAGAACAGAGCCTATTCACAGTCCTAAGCACCTATTCCCATGCTATCAGCACATGAGCGTTCCAGCACTGATGTGTTGTAGAGGGATCAGAGATAACTCGGAGGGGAAGACGCACCAGTTCAGTCTGGGGGAAGATCTTAGAGCCAAAAAAAACCCCAAAAAACACAGACGGTGCAGGAAACAAATGAAGGAACACGGCAGCAAAATGTGAGATAATTGTGAGGCTGCATGTTTACCTTTCTTCAGGTCAATCTTGATCCTCTTGCCACCCTTCTTGCTGGTGAGGCTGGCCAGGCCAGGAGGAACAGGGCTCTTACTGGCCAGAGGGCCCCTGAGTGTCGGGGAGGAGCTCCCAGTCCTGGCTGGAGGTGTGGGAGAGACTCTTTCCAAAGAGCCATTCCCAGATTGGAGCTCTGCTGCTGGTGTGCTGGCTGTAGCCGGCTCTGGGGTCTTGGCACGAGTGTCTGGTCGCTTCACTTCTTGGATGGTGTTGGGTTTGGAGTCTGGTTTGGGTTGTGGTTGGGAGTCGGTGTTGGCACGGGCCAATATCGGGCTCTTGACTTTGGCATTGGATTCTTTGCCGTCGCCAGTGAAGAGATGACCTATCAAGCTCTTCTCATAGCGCTGCTTGTTAGCTACAGGGACGACCTCCAGGTGTACAGAGGGGGACATCATCGCCTGGCGGAAAACATCCTGCGATCTAGAAGAAGACAACAGAATAAATAAGGACATTAGAAATATGTTAGTGTGAAAGAAAACACAGATTTGTGCAAGTTATAAGATATGAACTCTCAGACTGAGAGCTAATCTAAGATGTGGAACACGATAAAACTGTAAAAAAGAAGAAACAAGCCTGAGAGATTCAAGCAGAACACAGCCGACAATGAGGAGGGTGAATGAAGCTCGTGTCTTGTTAATGGAGCTCTATTTCAATTTGGATCAAGAGAGTGACTCTTCCAGCTGGTCTGGGACACTCTGGTCCCTATCAGATGGAGGAGGACCGTATAGCGACTTCATTTTGCAGCTTTACGACCAGCAACGTGCACACAACACAGCGGGATGCGAATTAAATGGACCTATTCAGTGAGGACAGAGGAAAACTAGAGAACAGGGGACTGGACTAGTAGCTATGTGCTGAAAAAACGTTAGGCAGAGATAAAAAAGTGAGACATGTCTTTTGTCTTTTGAGAGTAGATGTGGTGGAGAGACAGAAATTGGGAAGTTTATTACCAAAAATAATCCAATAAATTCAGATTTAATCAACAGATTCAATACTGGAATCAGACTTGCAAAGATGCTAATGATTTGCAGTATCAAATATTAGTATTTCCCAACATAGACACACACCCTGCAGCTCATTCACACTGTGCATACTTACTCTGCGAAGGTCTTGTCCTCGAGTGGTGTGTCATTAATTTTGACTATACACTCATCCTCCTGGAAGATCTTCTCTCTCTTGGAGCGACTGTTTGCCTCGATGCCTTTAATATGAAGGCCCAGGGTCCTTGAAACACACACAGCATGGAGAGAATATGGAGGTAAACACATATACGATTACCATGCCAGCACTTGAATTTCTGTGCATTTCTATGAGTCAACATTGCCATCTGCCTTTCCTTTAAATGTTGAAGCGGTTAGAGGTGGATGAGGAGGGAGGTGAGAGTGTAGCATCACAACACATGTGCATCTCTGTGTGTGTGTGTGGTTACCTTCCACTCAGAGAAGAGCAATAGGGGACCACATGAATTCCCAGGGGCCCCTGGTCACCTCGAACGTCCACTGTTCTCGTCAGGGTGCTGTCAACATAAAAAAAAAACCCTCAATGATTTACAAATAAACACACACATACACATACCCACACACACACACCTCTCTATGTACAACCTCACTTCAAAACCATTTGCTTTTCCCCTCAGGCAACACACATAGGCTTACAAATGAGCTTACAGGTAGAGAGAGACTGAGGCACAGGTGGCTACTTCACCCTTTATCTACCTGATTCTCAACCAGCCAATCTGCCTGTTGGACAAAAGGAGGGAGCGGGAGATAAAGGAGAGAGACTGATATAGAGCAGAATGAGCTCCTCTAATAATCTGTGTGGGGGCCTGACATGTGGCTTTCAACAGCAGATAAACACGGACAATACTCCTGAAAGATAAACAGGAAGAAGCTGAGGGCTCTGGATGATGAGAGAGAAGATCAGAGGAGACGACAATCCCTGACTCACGTTTCCTTTGTGTCAACCAGTTTTATCCTAAAGACATGGACAAGGACAAGGACAGTAAACACCAGGCCGATACACTGGACGAGCTATGACAAAGAGTTAAAAGCGTATGGGCTTCGGCAAAGAGGGAAATACAGCGGTCCAGGTAGGAGATGACAGTCCAGAGATAAGTTTTCCCAAAAGTCCTCAGATGAAGCTTCTCATTCCTGAGTTTTCAGATCATGTGCTATCGAATTTCAGCCACTGAACCACAAAAGAAAAGGTAATGAATAACAGCTCACACACGAAGACCTAAAACACAAAGATGTTTTTAACCACCCCAGTGGAAAAAAAAAGAAAAATTCAAACAAAGCTGAAAACAAAAGCAGGGAAGTTCAAGGTTGATGTTTTTCCTGCAAGTACACAAGCCCAAGGACTGACTGGGATCATTATAACACACTCCTCCGTCACTGTCATCCAGCTGTTGTTAACCTCTGCCAGGGTCACACACACACATATTGTACACACACACCCAATTTGCATTCTTATTGCTACATCTATTGCCGGCTCACAACACCATCAGTCACATTCCTCTAAATTGAATTCACAGATATACACACATGCATCAAATTTACATCTATTAGAGAACATTGTGACATCTAAATTACAGATGTGCACAACCCATATGCACACAAATACACACATGCATACACACATACATGCACACACACACACACATACACACATACACACACACAAACAAACACACTTTGATTTACTTTTTTGATGGTAAACAGCCAAATCAGGACAGGAAAGACACACACTCTCACACACAGGTACAAAACTAGTTTTGAACATACACATACACACACACACACGCACGCACGCACACACACACACACACAAACATTTACATTCATAAAAAAACAAATGGCGACACAAACAAGCTCATCACAGGCAGCCGTAGCTTGTTAGCGCAGCACGCTAATATGCAGAATAGCTCAGCTCACCCGTTTCAGTACCCCACTGATACAAACACAAACAAACAGTCATTCCACTGGGAGCAAAGAGTAAATGAGGAGTGAGACAGATGGAGCTCCCACTTTTGGTTGACTTCCTCTGCATCAACGCAGGCCGAGTGCTTAACAAACTCACGGCCAGGACTCGCTGAAAATGTGCCCTCGCTCGCACACCGTGGCTCCCTCAACCGCCAACCATCTGTTACCATGGCAAACTATCTGCGTGAGCCCTGCCTCCATTGTATCACAGTGCTGTCAAGACACCAGCGCAGTGTAAAACACAGAAAAATCACCATCTGTCACTCCACGTCTTCTCCTGAGCACCGGTGATTTTCTCCGGAGTTGGAGACAGATTTTTCTTAGAGGGAAATCAGCTGGGTGTCCGAAAATTATCTGTACCCCTGTCACGGGCTTGTTGGACGACACATGTAAAAGGGTGTGATGGAGGAGTTAACAGTTGCCATGGTTACCGCATGACTGACAGCCTGAAGAAATGAAGATAAAACTCCCATCATCCCAGAGGTATGCGAGTGACGAGCCAAAAACAGAGGTGTAGGTTGCTGTGGAGAGATGCCTGTGCACGCCCACATACAGTATGCTCATTCACCTGTGCACACACGTGCACACACTCACACAAACACACACTTTCAACACCTGATTAAATAGATTTAACAGTCGGCTGCTGAAGAAACCGATTTCCATTAGACACATTTTAATATTAATGAAAAAACAGATAAGATTTTCATCTTCTCATTTAATGGGAGTGATTCTGTGTTCGTCTTGGTCTTACGGAAAGCCTTTTGTGTTACTTTGTGTACTAAATCTGCCATACAAAGAGACGCCACATCATTGGACACGTCCACACACACACACAGACACTCTTACCTGAAGTTAACCTTGCTCATCTTGGCAGGTGGGTCGTCTGTGCGGAGTCTGTCCAAAGCTCCTTTCAGTACATGGCTAATTTCCTAGAAAAAAAAACAACAAACTCAGTCAGCATGGTGATAACAGCTGCAGTGACGGATGAATACTTTTCGACCGTTACACACATACATTAAATAAACGTGGTCAGCTACCAGGCCTGCTACCTATTGGCAAATCAATCCAATGCCACCATCAATCACTTGTGCAGAGAGAACGATGGCCGGCCGCTTCGCCTCTGACCACACGCCGCTGTCCTTCCTTCAATCTCTCTGTTTACTTCCATCTATCTACCTCTCCCTCCCCCTCCTTCCATCCCTGCCCTGTGTCGAAGCTCTATTTTTAAGTCTGAAAATCAACCACCTAGGGGCAAACACACAAGGAAGAAAGAGGGAGAGAAAAAAGTAGGAAAGAAATACAGAAAATGACAGTGTGAAAATGTGGCGAGACGTTCACACACCCGAGGGGTGGCAAAGAGAAATTGTCCCAAATCGCAAAAAACAAGAAGGGCACAATTAGGTCCTTCTGCCTTGTCACTTTCATTGTGTCTCCAGTACTAATGGCTAAAAAGATCCCGCCCACCAGCCCGCTCCTTAGCAACCCCCCCGCAGCACCACCGCACCCAACTCCCCGATGGACCCTCTGTCACAAACAGTAAATATATGCTTTCGACCACGCATGCAGCCCGGTGCATATATTTCCTGCTAATATTGTCTCCACATATCTCCTCTGCAGAGATGCAAACAATAAAACTGTGTACATATGAATATACACGCGCACGCTGGCTGCACAAATAGTGACCCACTTATCTGGGCAGTATGAGATTACCCCACAATAGAGTGCATGTGTGTGGGGGCAGAAGGATGAGCTGGGGGCTCCATTGTTTGTGCGCATCTTTCCGCAACGCCATTAACCCCCCCCCACACACACAACCTTCTCCTCCAGTACATACACACTCCCTCATCAGCGGGTGAAGTACTGTCACAGCCGTTGAGAACACAGGATTGGCAGGACCACGTGTATACGCACAACAAAACACACTTGCACAGGCCATTCATCAAGTTTTATAGGATATGTACCGTGATGCTGAAACGCAGTAAAATACCCGCGTAGTACAATAACATAAAAACCCTTGTACGTCTGCTTCACAACATGTATAAATAAGACATGTATCATATAAAACTCGGTATGTGGGGATGTACACACAATCACACAAACACACACAAACCTGCCTTCTTTGTTAGATGCTTTAAAATTAAGGGATCACGCCATACTGTCCAGTGTGGATCTAATCCCTGATTGAGAGTGCTCCTGTTTATGTGGACATGAAAACAGCAGCTCTCCTCCCTGGGTGCGTCGCTGGGCTCAGCCAATCAGCTCGCTCCGTCCACACTGTTCACATCCCAACACAATAAGAAGACAGATTTGAGGCATCCCAACATCAGCTACAGCTTTTCATCAATGTTTTCACTCAGCCCATGTTGGAGAAGTTTATTTTCCTCTGTATGAAAAACAGCACTTTCACTTCAGCTGCAACTTAAAACATCTGTTTCAGCCTAAAATGCATTTCAAAAGAATCAAGTCTTTGCATCCAAGTGTTTGCATCCAAATCACAAACAACAAATTGTGGCTGTTTTCATTCATATGTCACGTGACAGGTTTCATGGTCCAGAGATGAACGTTCAAATAATCTGTGAATCCTGTCGAAGCACAGGTTGTCTGCTCTGACTGTTACTGTGTTGCACACTCTGTGTTTTGTGTGCCGTTTGTAGTCGGAGGTGTGTGTGAGTGACAGCGTTGTGTGCAGGCGTATGAGAGATGAGGAAGTTGTGTGTGTGTGGTTGTCAGACAGTTGAGTAATGAGGTGTGTGTTTCTTTGGTGTGTAGCCTCTGAGTGCTGTAGTCATCTGCTACATGTCAGGTGGTTGAGAAATGCTGTGTGTGTGCGTGAGTGTTTGTGTATGTGTAAAGGAGAGTTTGTATATGTATTTTCACCATGGGATCACAGTTTCGGTCTACAGGCCAGTGCGACCTGACCCTCATCATATCCATCACGTCAACTCTCACTGCCACAGGTGCTCCTAAAAAGCATAGTCTTATTATGCTTTTTAGGAGCACACACACACACACACACACACACACACACACACGCACACACACACACACACACACACACACACACAGCTGCAACATGGAAGCAGACAAAATGTATTTTAGTTGGTGTCATGGCTGACGTAAACATCAGCATGTAACATATTGTATCCCCAGCTCTCTGCTGTGTTAACATATGTTGCATCACTGCACCTCGATGTGCTGAAATAAGCAAACCGGCCTGGTCGAGTGGACGAGGAAGCGGAAAAGGGTCTGGAAAAAGGGAAGTGATGGATGTGAGTGGAGGATGAGACTCCAGCAGCTACTGCTGTTAACAGGTAACATTCAACATCTCATTTTATAAGCGTTGAACAAGGCAGGAATCAATTAAAAGGCCGACTGCGTGTTGAGCACTGCTCAGGCTTTTGCCAATTTCATTAACTCTTCTGATACAAAGAGAAACACGAAGACGAGACGTAAATCAAGAGACAGAGAGAAGTGGGCCAAACTCGGCCCTCACCAGAGCAGGAAGGGAAATCAATTAAAGGGACAGGCCGCATATTTATCACTCTATCAGCCTTAATTACGCTTTATCTAGCTTTCAATATCTCCTGCAAGACAAAAAGGGCACAAGTGCATGTGCATTAGCTGAAAGTGTTTAAGCATGTGTTGTGTTTGCATGAGTGTGTTTGTGTGCGTGTGTGTAGGTTTGCAGAGGAGCAGCAGGACAGTGGATGAGTGAGGGTGAAGTGATAGTGTATTGATCTCTGGAAGTCCATCAGGCCCAAGACTCGATAGGCCCAAGAACTGTGACGGCCTTCTCGCCACCACTCACACTCACACACACACACTCACACACACACACACACACACACTTTGTTCTCCTCCATGAACTGTCTCCTTCATTTGTGGGTTACATTGTCTGCATCCCATCGTCTTAATCTGGTGAGATTACTCTACCAGTAAACAATTATCATTATTAGTTTACAATGTTAGTCCTCTAACTCTAACTAAGAATTAATCATAAATTAAGGTTCACACTGTTTACTGAGGTTTTTCTATTATCATGGTGTGGTAAAGCATGCGTGAGTTTAAGGAAGCGTTTGGGTTTAAATGAGGCCGTGGAGGCGTCATCTGTCAGACAGCTGAGGGATGTAGTTTTATGTAAACTGCTGTAAAGATATTTGAAACCATCTATAATGAGCCTGTTCACTGTGGCCCGGCTGTGCTGTTTTCAGGGCATCAGGCCTGATGTGTTTTTGGACGGGACATATGGGTTTTGTCATCGTGTTAACTCGTCGCCAGCTGATGCCCGAGTTCTGGTGAGTCGACGCTTTGTCGGACACGACAGGAGTGAACATGGGGACACGGCCTCTCCTCCCCTTCACTCTACGCCTCTCCACACAAACACACACATGCACCCGGCAGTGTGACTGCACGCACGTCATCATCCGCACACCAACAAGAAAAGGCAGCAAACAAGGGGAGCACTTGAAGAGCCGACTCTTCCAAAGTGCAGCCTGAGGCTCAGAGCTGGACCACAAGAGGAATATGACCCGCCTTTCTCTGTTCGTCTCCACTAAAGGAACGACTCATACCAGAAACTTTGTTTTGTTTTTTTCATCTTGTTCTCCCTCTCTGAAACTGGACTCACCAGTTCAGGCGATGTGCCTCTGTTGTCTTCAGGTGGTGGTGTGGGTATCTTCTCATGAGACGGTGCCAGAGCCGAGTCACTGCTGCTCCTTACCATCAGAGGTGTATCTGGGATGAGATGGAGAGACAGACTGCGTTTACACACCAACTCCACATTCACCCAACATAACACACCCAAATGTGCCCACACCTGAACGAGACAGGAGAGGTCGCACGGGCAGATCTAAGTCCAACATTGAACCAACTCAAACAAATCTGATTTGGACCTGATTTTTAATATCCAGCGCACAGGGAGTAGACTAGTATTTGTGCAAGCAAAAGCCATTGTGGGGGTGTTTTCAAATTCAACTCGACAGAGGAGAGAATGAAGACAAGAGGAGAGCCAAACAGCAAGAGTGTGAGATAAACAAAGAGAAAAGGAGGAGATGAGAGATGGCGACAGAGAACGAAAAGAGGGAGGGAGAAAACCTTGAACAGTGCAAGACACAGAAAGGGAAGGCAAACATAAATTCTCTTTCCTGTAATCAATCTCTCTTTGGAGGGTCAGCGACAGGGTCCTGGTCTAACGTGGTCAGAATGGAGAGAGCAAGTAAGAGAGGAGGAGTAGGCAGGGGTCACTGTGTGTGTGCGTGTGTGTGCGTGTGTGTGTGTGTGTGTGTGTGAGAGAGAGAGAGATTGAAGACAGATGAAAAATGGTCATTCCAAACATCTCAGTCACACATACAAACCTTCCTGCCTCGAACGCAGCGAACCATATGGTCAGTCATCTGACGGGGCGTTCGAGTTTCCCTCATTATTTTTGAATGTGAACGTAAAAAGACACAGTGTCGACTCACTTTTGTGTTGTGTCGTGTTGAAGGGCTTTAAAAGGCTGATTTCCTTTAATTAGGACTCAAGTTTCTGTTTTTTCTTTCCCCCTTGATTCCAGTTTCTGGTTTTTTTTTTGTTTGTCTTCTCGAGAAAATCAACACAACATCATTTAATTTATTCTATTTACAACAGCAGACTTCATGTTGAAATGTCAGGCAGAAGCTACACAGAAAACAACGTGATCTGCAGTAATTAAAAGCACTTTGATTTAACACAGAAACATCTCTTTAATAAAAAGGCTAATCCTGAGAGAAGATCAGAAAATTACAGCAGGCAGAGCTGCAGCTTATCGGTGGCTTTTATTTTCTCTGTCTGAATAAAACTCTTGTCAACCATGGTCAATCAAGTAAAAACTTGAATTCACTCAATACTTAACCACAACGTCAATGATGCAACTTTGAAAAGTGACCAAGGCTGCTCCATGGTCACAGTCAGGGTCCATTACCCAGAAGGTCAGCCCCATAAATCCTCCTCCATTTATCCATCAGACTCAAATCTGCCTCCATCAATCCTCCCACCATTTACACCCAAGAGCCAGGCCACACCATGTGAAGGAACCTGAGGGCCGCTAGCTTTGACCTCTAACCCGAGGTGACCTCTCTGAGGTCAAGCAGTGTCACCGAGGGTGAGGGGTATTGACGAGAGTGACAGGTCAGCCACTGTTTGAAGAGTCATAAACAAGAAAGAGGAATTACTAGGAAATAAGAATTGTGGAAAATAAACTTGAAGAGTTAGTCCGAATAAAATGATCACAGCCGTGTGAACAGGCAGCAGCTTCTCCATGACAACAGCACTTTAATTGCTATTGTTCATAAATCGCTATGATGTTCAGTGAAACTAATGCAGAAGATATTACAGCATGAGAAATTAACTCATAAGAAAACATCACAGCCTGCAGGTCAGACTTATTACCGATGTAAACAAAGTTATTTCTGTTATAGGAACAATGTGATCATTTTTTAGATGTTTAAAAATCAAATTTACTTTCAATGATGTAATTGAATCAAACAAAGGTATTTGACTGGTTTCTGATCTAAAACTGTGCGTGTGTTTTATCACGTTACTAAAAATGAAACGAAAACTCGCTGCGGACCTTACAGAGAGACTTAGTCTCTGCAATTTCATCCTACTTGTCATTTATTTTAAGATCAAAGACATTTTCTGACTTTAACATGCAGCCTCCTGCCAAAAGGGCGGAGAAGAGGTGGAGGCTCCAAAACTCTGCGTGTATTTTAGGTCGGCTAATTTAACCCAACTGCACGCTCACAACCACGAGGTAGCCTGAAAGTTTAAATAGACCCCCCCACTAAGCTCACCTCAGTTACCACTTCAGTCAGTCAGAAAAAGGCACAAGTGGCTACACACTGAAACACACCCAAGTTCCAGTTTCTCATGTCTTCCCCTCGAGATCTGTGCAGCTGGAGAGGAGAGGCCTGTTCTGTGTTTATCTGCATGTGGCTCTTCATCTCGCGGCTCCTGTCTAACTAGGCTGCTTCTGAAACTCTGGGAACACGGCGGTTTATTTTCAGACTTTCACAGAGTTGTTTTCAGCTCTGTAACGCCGCAGTGTTTGTTCACTGCCCAGGCGGGTTGAAAACACGGCTGCATTGTGTTTCTGGATGAAGGTGTGTGTATTGTGTGTGTCTGTGTCTGTGTGCACGCATTAATCCATGTGTGTACCTTTGGGTTTTCAATGTGCAAGCATGTGTGTTAGGTGTGTGTGCTATATATACATTAATTACCGGTTGACACTGTGTTTCATGCCATTGGCCAGGGTGGTCTTGTTTCCCTGGAAATCGATCCAGAGTAGCTCAGGCTCAGGCTGCTCATGGGATGATGCGATAAGGACTCTCTTCCTAGAAGTGTGTGCGTGTGTGTGTCAGTGTGGCAGCAGATCAATGCAGGTCTAATCATCCCATGGGGCCATGTGAAGTCCAATCAAACACGAAGCCCAACCTGACACACAAACTCTTTGATGGCTGGCTGATTACTGAATCTCTTGTTGTCTTGTCTGCCACCACTCCAGTGGTGCAACTACACACACACACACACACACACACACTGTAACCAGATTACTGTCAACAATCACATTTAGATATTAGTGTAATTAAAGCATTCACATGGTTTGCTGTAAACTAATTTTATCACTTAAACTAATTTTTGGTAAACAATGATAAACGACGTGTTGTAGCTCGTCTGAAACTAAACTAAACTAAAACTCTTCCTTAGCCTTTCCTCATTTAAAACAGTATGCCTGTTATGTTGTCAGTTCATGCTCTCTGTCGGTGGTCCGCGCCCAATGCTTATGTTTCTCCTAATAATTAAACTTTGGTGTTATTATTAATTGGTTTTGTGCACTAGATGTGACGCAACTCCACGTTAACAACCAATCTAGTTAGTGCAAACAGTAGAAGCGAACACGCAGCATCACACTCCAACAGGGGCTGTTTAACTTGCACGCTCTGGCTCTTTGTGCATGTTGTGTCCGTCCGGATGACAACTGAGTAGCCTTATTGCATTAGTCTGGCTCTGTATGAGGGGCGTCACAGGGTCACATCATAACTAAGTTAGTCAGGGTTGAACAGGGCTAGAGAGCAGGTTGGGGTAAAGGGGCAGGCAGAGGTCCCGCTGGCTTAAAAACAGGGTGGGACTGTGAAGGGGGGGTGGAATTAGTCCATTCATGCTCGGCTGGACCTTGGGCATGCTGACAGGCTGCAGCACTAATCTAGTTAGAGGTGGAAGCCATGCAGAGAGCAGGATGGGAGTGTGGGGATAAAGGAGGTATCTGATGGGAGTGGGGGGGTGATGGGTCAGGGTCTCGGGGGCCGGGTGGTGAGGCTGTGGATGGCAGGTGGTTGAGGCTGAATAGGAGAGTAGGCAAGAAATGGGTGAGTGGAGTGGAGAGGGGGCAGATAATGGGAAACAGAGCAAAACTGGGCAGAGTGGCAAAGGGCAGGTGTGTGTGTGTGTGTGTGTGTGTGTGCGTGTGTGTGTGTGTGTGTGTGTGTGTGTGTTCGGGGATCACAATGTTTCTCTATAGCCAACAAATCAAGGGAAATAAATGCCTGACTTAAATAATGAGGGCCCTAGAATAAAAACAATGACATGAACAGATAAAAAAACATGCTTCAGATCATTGAAAGTAAAAAGTATCTGTGACAAAATTAATGCCACAGTCATATACCACTACCACACCATACATACAGTATATACTGTATCTATAGCTGATAGACAGGAACAAATTAAACAAAGTAAGAAAAATAAAGTGAGGATGATGAGAGAACGCTCCATCTGTTTTCACACAGCATGATGTTACATGCAAAAATGTCTTCTTCAGCTTACAGCTGTTCCACAAGTGCATTTCTGATTTTCTTCTCTTCTCCCACACTGTCACACATCACATCACACACACACACACGCACACACACACACACACACTCACTCACACACACCTAATGCTGTCTCATCGACTTTTACTTTTTCACACACACAAACATGCAAAAGTGTTGATTGATCATTGCTTATGTTTCTCAGGCGTTGGTAATCTCAGCAGAATCTCCGTTTGAGACTCCAACTGATGTCAACAAGTTGAAGATGTTATTTTCTCAAGATGAGGCTCAAAAACAAGACGCACAAGAAAACACTGACAACAGAAGTGACATACTTGCTTTGAGGATCGCCTCATTCACTTCAATCTCTCCTGTACTGGGCTCCTGGTACTGCAAGTGGGGATAGTAGTGGAGGGGTTCAGGGCTCGGGGCAGCACTGGAGTGGTTGGACATGTTCTCTGCGGGACTATCCGTCCTGTCAGCTTGGACCTTATTGAACACAGCAACCAGCTGGAAGAGACACACACACACACAGCATCAAAAATGTGTCATGTGTCAAATCTGCACATCATCTGAAAGAAACAATGTTTCATGCAGGTAATTGTGACGATCTAAACAACAAGCATACAGACTGCAAAAGTTATATCGCATCTCCACTGTACAATGATCACGGTGTAGCTTTGATATAATTTATATTGCTAACAGTGGGAAGGTAAACTGTTTCATTCTGCTATGTGTGCAGGTGCGTGTGTGTGTGTGTGTATGTTTAAGGTAGGTAAACAGAGCTCATCTCCCTCTTTCAGTGCAGAACACACCAGCAGGTGAAATAACTTTCAGTTGTGACGAGAAGAGAAAATCTGACGGGCGAGGGCTGCTTCAGTGGAATTTACACACACATACACACACACACACACACACACAACCGGCAGGTCCGGGAGAGGTGTGTATGTATGAAATTAGCAGTCAAATGAGATCTGACACGAGAATGAGAAGCTGCCAAACACAATGACACAGCTGCCACAATGAGACGGCAGGAAGAAATGGTGGGAGGCCAAATGAACGGGGGATGGAGGGCAGGGGAACGACAAACAATCCTAATTGAGACAGGGACATGATGGCAGATAGAGAGAAGGGGAATGTGTGTGTGTGTTGTCCGGTAGGTGGTTTGATAAATGAGTGCGTGGCGGCGTGACGCTCTCATTAGACAGAGCCGGCGAAGGAAATGACCACTTAATGAAAAGCAATAACCACAATGGAACGAGGGATGAAAATAAAACAACAGATGAGTGGAGGACGTCAATTAACAACGGAGAAGAAGCTGTGTGTGTGTGTGTGTGTGTGTGCGTGTGTGTGTGTGCGTGTGTGTATGTGTAAACAATAAGCACAGAGGAGGCGAGATATGCATCATCCATCACGCAGTGACGTCGCCTCTCACCTCAGCCTCCCACGATTCAATATCCTCATGACACCTGGCCGGTACCAAGCAGAGGAGACACACCTACTGAGTCTTTGTGAGTGTGTGAGTCTCTCTGTGTGTGTGGGCGAGATGAGAAGGAAAAAAAAACAGAGGAATCAAGATGCAGAGAAGAGAGAAAAGAGAAGAGCGAACACCAGGAAAACAATCTGATTGCAGCGCCTGATGGATGCTTCTCGAGCTCTCTCTCTCTCGTCTTTATCTGCCCTCCTCTCTCGCTCCTTATCATCCTCAGCCTCCTCCTCCTCCTCCTCTTTTTCACCAAACTCACTGACAGCATCAATCAAAGAAATCTCCCCGAGCATAATGTGATGCACGCGCGGCGCAGTCGTTTCTGAGCAAAAACGGCCTCATGCTTGTTCAAAGTGCGGGGAGAAGCGAATGATTGGTTTTTCAAGAGTTTATTAATTGATGGTTGACACAGGTAGGGAGTGAGGCTGATGATGGCCGCCCTGCTGCTTCCACTCATCACTCACTCAAATGCAAAGTATTAACACACTCATCCATTCATTACTTCATTTTGGGAAAGTTGCAGCACTTCTTAAATTAGGGCCTTTGTATTTATCATACAAGTCACATAAAAATTACCATTATTTCACGATGAAAAAAACATTATTAAACATTATGTTGCAGACTTCAATGAGAACGTCCTACTATGAAACACCAAGAAAGAAAAATCTCTGTTTTTAACGCAGTCCTTCATATACAGCAGCAGCAGGTTGTTCTTCTGGAGGACTCTGGGCCCCAGGATGAGGAACAGAACCCTGAGTGCTTCACGGTGCATTTTCTTAACTCACAAGTTCCTCTTATTCCCTCCTGACTGTGATTAGTATTCCAGGAAACAAAATCGCCTTATTCTTCATGCTGTGTCCGATTGGGGATATTGATATGAAACCTGGGAGGCTGCATGTCAACTACTGCTGAATAATGTGACCCCTTTGTCTCATTTCCATAACACAAATGGATTCCTGTGCCAAATACAAATAGCTGAACCCTTTTCATTGTCATGAATCTGGGTGGGGGTGTGTGTGTGTGTTGCAGAGTGATGACGGTGAAGTATAAAAAAGCCATAAACAATGCCAGGCACGAAGCAGCGAGAGATAAACACTTTGTGTTTGTGTGTATTGTCGCCCATACACTCTGCCTCAAGCACAGTGTGATAACACGTTGTGCAGTATGTGCCCCGTGGTTGATTAATGTACAATTATTTTATTCATCTTCATAAAATGGCAAAGAAACACCAACCCACGCATATCCTACGTGTCTTTATACCACATGAATTGCTTTGTTTTTACATTATTAACTGATGCTGCTGTTTAGATTGTATCAAGCTGCTTGAATCAATAAATTCTACATTAATAATCTTAATAAACACAGGTTTTACATTAATGTAATGAAAATGAAAAGTGGCTGCAGGGTAAAGCCACAGTTCAACAACAGCCACCGTGAAGGGACCCTGTGCACTGACGACACTGACCTTTGACCTCTTTGTTTCAAAAGGGCAAAAACAAACAAGATTTGTTGACTGTGATCAATAAACTTACACATTATTATGATTACTACTGCAGCGATTGCTTGTGGGATCCAACAGCCAATCAGAGTTTAAATGCATCATGGCTGCCATTTTTGAATTTTTAATGGTCTGGATATGAAATCATCCCAGCTGTTGTAACCAGTATATTGTGTTTACATGTTGCAGCTCTCAGATGGAACAGTTGAGTGTTTTTAATAATTGATGCGCTTGCTGAGAATTAATTAGCCAAATGCAGTTCGGCCCATATGGAACACACGAGGGAGAGGATAGTCTGATGAGCATGGACACACACAAAAAGAAAACACACACATATACATATGCGCAATCAGGGCTGTTCACACACTGTATAAAGCCATTATTTCAAGATATACGCCACAAAAACACAACCATGCACACAATCTCAAACACACACTCTTCAGAGTTAGAGGATGAACAGTGCCACCTTGCTTTTCTCTGATACTACTGCAGGCTGGTACCACTCGAGCCTCCATCCTTCACATAGGTATCAGCAACACACAATTGCACAAACAAACACACACTTTACTATTTCATTTGGTCGTACTAATCAACCCATTCTTCTTCTCCTCTCCAATCGCTGTCTACCACTGCTGTGTGTTTGTGCGCGTGTGTGTTGCCTATTGAGTTGCTCTGCTTTTGTGCTGTTGTCATCTATCTTCCGTTTTCTCCCACTCATCCTATTTTTTCATTCTTTCTATGAACAAGAGATGCATAATTCAGGAGGAGCGTGCAGCATCCTGACAGTCCCATGGTAACCCAATCATCCCACTCTGTCACACATACACAGGTAATCACAGGTAATACAGTCCACCCATACCCAGAGCACGGGGAGCTTCGGACTCAAATACAGACACTCTCTCTTCAGGATAGTACAGTCGTTTTTAGAAAACTATTCCGGCATCTGCTTTTTCACGTGCTAAAATGTGAATCAGAGATTAAACATACTTCACTGCTGAACATGAAAGCGTTACCTGACATATGAATTACTGTATGTTTGTATGACTCGATGACAGAACTGAATTCTTTCTCCATATGGTTCCCAAATGTGCATTTGTGTAACTGGTGTTGTTGTTCTTCCTCTGAATTGTCAGCAGCTGAGGTGTGAATACTGTGGAAAGTCAAGTGTTGGCAGACAGCACCAGGAATTTTCCCACCATGTGTGAAGTTGATGCGGTTCATCAAAGAGCTGAGACGCTGTGTAGAGAATGGGTTTCTGCACGGCTGTAAAGTGTGATGAATATTGACGGCGCGCAGGTACACAGGGGTGAAGTGAAGTGTCGCACCAGAAATGTGGCTCTTGAAATGCATGGCATCATGAGAGGGAATGGCAATCAATTTGAGACAAGGCGTAGCAGCTAATTGTAATTAGTGACACTCTTCAGTGTGAAGAGCAGCGGTGTTGAGTTTGCAGCTGTAGGATGAATAATCTGAGAATCATACATTTTTATATACTCTCAGAGATTAAGTCATCATTAACATAGGAGAGGCACTAACGCATGTTACACAATATTTCTCAATAATGCCAAACCCAAATTACTCTAGCCCTTAAAACACAAGGTGCTTACATTTCAGCTGTCCAAAAATAAGTATACTCTGGCCAACTAAATGCCATGGAAACAGGCTCAGTGTAAAGCAGACACTACGCATTACTTCAGCAAAGCTTTGGGAGAAAAGAAAAATTTGCAGAGCCGCATTATTAACAGGTTACTGATGAGGCCCGCTGCCAAAAAAGGTTCTTGATGGTAGTGAAAGGGCTTGAGTTATCACCCTGTCTCTCTGCATACACACACACACACACACACACACACACACACACATCTGTCGGCCACAGTGATGGAGCACATATGCGCCCACTGAGAGTATACACATTAACACACACACACATGCATCAGAGAAACGAGCCACCAGCTGAGATATTGCGGTGCCGGTGACACGCAGCATTATTATTTATGCACATTCATAAAGGGTGAGCGTAAACTCTTCATAAATCACTCCTGCCTGAGAGGCCTGAGAGTGTAGGCTGAGGAGAGGGAGGGATGTGGTTGACAGGCAGGAGAGCTCCAGGACCCGCACTCCTCCGGCCGACAAACATCAAACCAGCTCGTTCATCATTCCCACACTGCAAACGCATCAGTGGTGGTTCCACCGGTCCTGTTCCGCACATGTGGACATGATACACTGACACACAAAGTGCTCCCATATTCACACTTTCACTCACAAACACAGAGCGGGAGATGTACTCGCAGAGAGTTTAGGAACTCATAACCTATCTTACAAATATGCACACGCGCGCGCACACACACACACACATTCCCACATAGACTCATATGCAAGGAAAAATCACACAAAGTCAGAGCCAGAGCCTAATAATCAGCTTTCTTTTCCCCGTGGCCGTCGAGGGGCCAGCTGCTCCATCCACCATCGCTTCCTCCCTCCTCCTCCCTGCTTCCTCCCTCCTCCTCCCTGCTACCTCTTGGGGTCTGACAGAGAAATAGAGGGAGTGATTAACTCGGAGCTGCGAGGCTGCCGCCCTCTCACCTGTGGCTTTCTCCTCCCCAGGCAGCCTCCTCCTCTTCCTTCCATCTGCCCTCCCTTTATCATTACACTTTCATACACCACATTTTCCTTTCTGCCCCTCAGAGACCTATACATTGATGTTTAGGAGGATTTAAAAAGAAAACAGTAATATTTGTTATTGTCATTCATTAAATGATTGACTCGTTTTCCATGATATAAATTGTTTCCTGTGATTTTTCATTTCTGGGTCTAATTGTTCTTTTAGGGGTAAACATTCAGTCGTCCACCACAGTGAAAACTGCTGGAATACAGTACAGTTTATATGACCTATACACGACTGACATTCAGAACTTGCTGTTGCCATGGAGAGCCAACGTTATCCACAGCCTGAAGGTGTATGGAAGTGGGAAAAAGCCTCGTTTGCAGGATTTCCTTACACCCATCAACATGTGTGTTCCTCCCAACACGTCTTATCGTGCAGCTATTGACTTGCCATCAAAGCCTGGAGAGAAATATGTGCTGCTTTTAAGTCTGCAAGCCTGGTGATCACAAAGCAGCACCTGACAGGTCCTGACACCCATGTATATAAATGTGAGAGGGTTGGAAGTCCAACTACAGTTGTCAACCTTACAGTAGCATTACACTGAGAAGTGACGTCTACAGGATACAGTGTGGCGCTTCACTCAGACTGTACATTTTATAGATCAATTTAATGAAGCATGCTGAGCTCATTACCTCAGTGTTTACTGGCTTCTAATTAACAATCGATGCAAAGCAAATATGTATGTGGTGGTAAAAACAATTTACTGAGACTATTCACCAACAGAAGAGTTAAAATTGTCTTGATGATGCTTTCACTAGCACAGATGCCAAATCACTGCTTCCTCATTATTGATTTGCGTTTGCAGAATGTGATACTTGTAAAAGTACAATCAATCAATCAAGTCACTTTTCTCCACTGAAAGCAGATTTAATCTCAAACCCAGCCGCTGCCTGTGTGAGTAAAACAACAACTCCTCCATACATCAGTTGTGGGCTGGATGATAATTCGAGTGGCCTATTCAGACACATTACCATCCACAGAGCACCATTCATTAGGCCAATCAGCTGCGTGATGAGAGTGAGTGGCAGGGAAAAAAACGGAATAATAACAATAATAGTGTGCGTGTGTAACACAATGGACGCAGATGTGGTTTCAGCTGTGCAATTGCACCAGAAATCATTAAATATTGAACCTTAATGAGCTGGATTCAGTATTAAACGCATTTATCCTCGAGTTGAAAGTACACACTGCCACACTACCACACAGCCACACACTCACACAGCCACACACAGGTCCACAAGTGTGACTTTCCGGTGATCGGAGCTATTAGCAGTTGGAGTGCGCACAGACTTGGTGGATTTAGGAAAAACACCTCACACTTTCACACACCCTCAAACGATACACACACACACACATACACCAGTCTGGGGCAATGTCAGGAAGGAAAACAGATGGCGTGAGGCTGGTTAGGTCAGAGAGTACATTTGCTGTAAACAAGTTGATCTATAATAGATCATTAGCTGGATGCGATTAGCTCCTCTGCAGGCTGCTGTGCCAAAATCACAGCTGAATGATACAGCTAATACGGACAACAAACACAGCACAAGCTGCAGCCTCACAGCAATATCAAAGTCACAGAGTGCAGTTATTTTTCACCAATAAACATGCAGCTGCCCGACTGGATTACACACATAATTTGACTTGCAGACCATGACAAAGACCGCCCCTCTGACAACCCTGCGTCTCATCTTCCACCACACCAATTAAACACGTACGTATCATCTGAAAAAGTAAGTCCACCGGCACAGATGCCCTCGCATGTCTGTTCGGCCAGACCACAGCAGGCGCGGGCAGGTCAGGTTACAGCCTGACCGTCGCGCTCCATTAGGAGCTAATGGGCAGTGTGATGGTGACACAGAGGGCAACATGCAGCGTGTGTGATTAACAGAAGGAGAGACACCAAAGGACGAGTTCTGAGGGTGTCGTGACCTGACGTAGCCTCCATAAGTCACACTCTCCTACGCAAAGACCACAGAAACTGAATCCCGGTCGCTTGCTTCACTGAACTGACAAATCACTTTGGAGAGGGCCATCATTCAACGTCAGAAGGTATGGCAACGGATCATCGAAAGGAATTAAATTTCCAAAGAGCAACTTTATGAGAAAAGCCAACATGCATGCAAGTAAATGAAAAGACGAGCACAGCAAGAAATGATTTCTCCTTAAGCCTTCTCTCATTGTAATTACAGTCAAATGGGGTGTGGTGTGTGTATGTGTGGGGGGGGGGGCATTGTTAATTGAATATCATCAGATGAAGAGCTCTAATGCTCATATCAGAGGGAGGAAGGAGACAGGGGTCGACTCAAGGTCAAGACTGGTGAGATGTGATCAAATCATCTCAAGTGACTGAGTCCCCACTGTGCAAAACATCCGAACACTGTGTTCTGTTCGGCAGGTAATGCGGTCTGACACAGAGATAATCTGACTTTATTTAATATACTCGGTTTACTCTCAATCCAATACAACAGCTCCTTATGAGCCTGACACCATTTATATAAAAATTAACAGACTATATCTCAATCCTCCTGTGAAAGTCGAGGCCATAAAATCTCTACTTATTATTCATGGCCCAAGTTTTTAACTGTAGATAAAAACTACTTTTATATGACTTTCTGTCTTCACATCCTTTATCACTTCCTGCCAAAGGGTCAAAAGCTACTTAAAAATATGATTTTCCATAATGAGAAATGCTGGAAACAAGGCCAAAAAACCCTGAACCTTAAAAAAAACTGTTTCCATTGACACACACACACACACACACACACATTTCATCATAATTTGTCAGCTTTAGATATGAAACATGAATTAAAGAGTCAAAGCCACTGCAGCTACATTTCTCATTTCATTTCACAGCTCATCTCTCTTGTGAGCAGATATCATGACTCAAATGATGAATAAATATGTCTGGATTTTCACCTTTTTTTTCCACATGTACCATTACGGAATGAGATCATTATTCATAGTGTTAATTACTCTTTAAAAGATGCATGCCCATCATCACAGACCTACATTAAATATCCTAACACATTTCCATGTGTTCCATTTTCATTTTCAACGTTCCAACATTACATCCCCCAGTGTGACATGCAGGCAGCAGAGATGCATGATGGGAGATGGCCTCAAAATCAAGCAGTTGACATTTCAGAGCGGCTGAGACATTTACATTTCAGCAACCAGAGAGGGCACAGGAGTTTCATCTGCGCCTTGTAGGCGCTGTGATTAAAAAGGGCTAATTAAAGAGAGATGGAGGAAATCATTCCAGTTTTTTTTTCATTAAATTTCCCATGAAATTAGATTTTTCATTGGCTGCACTGGAAGGAAGGCTGAGATTTTTTTTGGTAATGTGTTTTTCCCCTTCAAAACAAGGTCCGTGTCGGGTAACGTGCATGTGTGTTCACGCACATGAATGAGGAGTGACAGTCCACTTAGGAGGAGACGTTATGCTCCTTGCGTTTAATTCCCATTTTGGAGAAGATTGGTGTGACAGGAGAGGAGACTCACACATGCTAAACACTACAGTGGAAATTTGCCACTGTATGTATGTGCGTATGTGTGTGTATCTGAGAGGAACGGTGAAAGAAGCATCTACAGAACATTATAACAAGTATATGTAAAGTAGACCCTAAAAAGAAAATTTAATTAAGCTTAGAAATGACAAATCCAGATACTTCATTATATCACTTGTAACCGGACAACATCAAATAAAAACACAGACATGGAGGATAAACTAGTGTCTGAAATGACCAAACACGATGCAACAAAAGAGAGCGAAAGAAAGGCCCACGTCTCTCCACCATGAACAAAGTAGCGAGGTGTCTGACAGGTCAATGACTCCAACCGCCATGTATCCACCTGTCATCTGAGAGCTGCAGGGCACATGCACACAAAACCCACACAAAACACACACCATAAAATGGTCCAAATATAGAACAGCCTCATGGAGTATAATTAACTGACTGAGCCAGGACCTCTATGCAGTGGCCTTTTGTTTGGGCACTGTGCACCGTGTACACATGGTCACACCTAAGACAACACCCCATGGCCTTCTGCACATTCATCACATTGATATTAATATTCATGTAGAGGCTGGTGGCCGTTGTTTCCAGATGGGGGTTTGAATGTGAGTGTGTGGCATGTTGGGGTGTGTGTATTTGTGTGTGTGTGTGTGTGTGTGTGCACATGTCATAAATGCAGGGGGCAGAACTGTAATCAAATCACAGCTGCCTCCTCATCTCCGCCCTCATCAACCACCAGTGGCGATACTTTCCTACACTCTAATATGAACATGCAACGCTACGCTTTCCTGTGGTTTGGTGTAGGCAGCAGGGAACTAAGAGTTGTGTGCGTGAGTGCGTGCGTGCATCTGTGTGTGTGTGTGTGTGGGCTGAATAATAGTGAGGGGCTGGCCCAGATAAAGAGGTCTGGATTGTGGCTAAGCTAACCACTGGGCATACAAATAGATAACCATTATCGCTCATTAGCATCCGTGGCTAACATGGGGCCCATGCTGTGTGGTAGAGGGCCCTCACAATGGGACCACTCCTGTTTGATTGATGGTGAAACAGCATCAACCACAATAACCGAACAAAACAGAAAAGCGCTAAAGATAGAATCTGTCGTCTGAGGCGAGGTAATAAAAATGTAGACAAACAAAAGGAAGTCAGACTAATCAAGAATGCCAGGCACAGCTCATTAATCTACGAGAGCCGACACTGTTTGGAAGCCCGGAGATAAATCAGATGATTGGCAGGTTATGAAGATCATGTGCACTCATCCGATTCCATTTGCTATCGTTTGATCAACAGCAAAAACAAAGGGATAAAATGAGAAGCGAGATAAAAGCGGGGAGGGCGTTTGGAGAGTCGGGGGGAAAGCAGAGAGGAAAGACACAAAGGTAAACGGGACAGATCCTGCAGAGTCCAGGGTTTACTGGTGTTTTTTCATTAGAAACCATTGTCACAAAATTCTACACAAGTCAGAAGAAGAGAACCGACATCAGGTTAAGTTAATCGTGAAAGAGCAAATGCTGAAGTGGGATTTGATCTGAGTCACATCATCTTCACTTGAGGACGATGAGAGAACGTGGGTTTTGGTTGGAAAGTGACTCATTAAAATCTCTGACTCGCTGTCTTAAGCACAAACAAGATGCAGATCTTATGATTATAATTCCATCATCCAGGGAAAATGAGGTCTCTGTTCTCTGTGATTGGAAAAACATTTTTCCCCCCTCCGCAGCTGGAGATTCCCAGAGTTAACAAATCTATTATTTAGTTCTGTCCCCGTTTTCACAAAGAGTATTCTGCCAAACTTGCAATCACCATGCACACACACGCGCACACTCAGACACACACACACTATTGTTCATGCAGTTTAAAACACCAAGCGTTACTGCCTCGCACAGGGTCGGCTGAATATTTCATTTCCATTTCATTTGGGCTTCTTGCTGACTAAGTGTTGGTAATTCATCACTCTTCCTGGCCAGAGGTTTATGAATATGGATTTTGGGGAGTTCATTAGCATAGCTTCAGCATGCGTTATAGGAAATTATCAAGAGGAATGAAATGTGTTCTTTATCGAAATGGGGCCACTGTCTGTGCGTGTGTGTGTGTGTGTCTCCCGTGAAGTGACATCACTGCTGTTTGAGAGAATGTCACTCTGCATATGGATGATTTGCCTGAAATGGATCTGTCTCAGGACAAATGAGCAGCTAAATCACACAGCACCATCACCGCTGCTGCAGCTGGATGGAAGGAGGTGTAGGTAGAAGAGAGGGAATATGAACTCTGTCTTTACAAAGCATGTACAAAGCAAATTCAGACGCAATCATGTTTTTGAAAGACTAATTTTCATTCGGTTCACACTCAATCTAACCAAAGCCCGTAGCTGTGTTTACTGGATGTTCTGACATCCTGCCTGGTTGGAGACTTTAGTAAACAGTCAAAACAAATCTGCTACTAGACTCTGAGCACAGTTTTAATTCCCTGTCTCTCATTCCACAGATACCAGGAAACACCTTGTTTATGCAACATGTATTTATGTAATTATAAAGCCTGTCAACTCTGAGGTTGGATGAAAGCAGCACAGGGACAAAACTGTGCAAGCCTACATAAAACAGATCAATTAAAAATAAATCCACGTGTCTATCGCCCCCCTTCCTCACCTTGTCTTTGTCTTCCACCAGGTCACTCAGCAGGTCGTCTATGTACAGGATCCCTCCTTCTGTGTACTCCAGGTGATGGGTCTTCACCGCACTGTCCCCATGCTGGACACAAAGACACCAGAAAAGAATTCATTTGAATTAGGCCCAGAATTAAATATCAAATGCAAATTTTATTTATGTTCACTTAAGTAAACAAAACTACAAAAAAACAGTGATGCCTAATACACTTTTAATCAATCCATAATCAATCTTTAACTAGTCAACTATAATTAAGACAAACAACAGGTATGTGGCAAGGTCCCAACACATACATTATGCTTATTACATTATTAAGGCTTCATTATTAAGGATTGTAAAATAAAAAAGATGGTTGACTAATATGTTTAGAGCAACAAATATGACACAGTGCTGATGTCAACATAGTAATGTATGCATGTCTACATTAGTGGATATCCCTAATTTTTTGGCAGGTACAGTGGTAACATATGATCTTTGTTCATCTTTACATGCCCAAGACAGGAATTTAACAAGTATAGTTTGTGACAGATGAGTGTGAGTGCAAGGTGGAGGAAGGTAGGAACTTTTCCAGTTTTGCAGCTCCACAGGGAGCGGTGTGGGGGCACATTCCTGGTTACGCCATCACCGTGGAGACAGATGTCAAAGTGAACACATTCCATCTGAAACTGATCTGCAATCTGAAATGCAAACAATAGTATCTTCCACAATTGTGTGACCAAATATTCACAAAAGCTGTAGTGGCCCATGTGAATCATATCTCTCAGTTCATTTGTGCACAGTTTAAGATGAGGCAGATAGTGATTTAACTAACCTGCTGGATGGTATTTGTTGTTTTTTTCCCCATAATATACCCTATTTTAGACAGGAAATATTATCAGCATAAATAAATTGTTAATCATGTGTGCAGTGTGTGCAGTGGAAAATGGAAAATTAGGAAGTGTCCATTCCAATGAGCCATTTGTCTGGTTAAACACAAGACTACATTAGCAGATAAATTAACAGCTACAGACTAAACGTGGCAGAGGCTGGAATGAGTTTGGCTAAGACCCAGTGAGCAGCTTCTGCTGTATCACTGAGCCTCTTCTTGTTCTATTTCATCCAAAAGTGAATTACTGAGGGCACAATAAACAGGGTGTCGCCCTTTTACAATGGGGCAAGTCCATTCCCCCTCAAAAAAAAAAAACAAATGGTTGGGAGTGCCTGGGATTTCAGTCACAGGAACAAAGCAACAGCCCCATCAACTAATCCACACCTCCATCCCCCATATAAATATACTTCACTTTTCCACACAGTGCAGCTGCGTTGCATGATATGCAAATGGACATGTGTTGCGATGTAACAAATATAAAGTTGATTCATATCTAACTTCCTCTGACTATGAATTTATGGCATCTGATTGCATCGTCCTCGCCGTCTCTAAGGCTCGTCAGATTCTTTCCCTGCCCTGTTATCAGATGTGGACATGCAGAGGAGCGGTACGGTATTTAAGGTGAAGGGTCACAACGCCGACACAAACACAACACAAGACATCCACAGGCTACCTGAGCTCAGGCTGATGTTACCAATCCCCTCTTGGCAAATGCTATCAGGGCAGCACATTAATGACAATGATTATGAGATATTACATTGTTTATTCGTGATTTGATGTGTTTATTTATTTTTTTAAATGGAGAGACAGAAACCAGTGTAGCAGAGATGGAGTCGAGACGTAAACACAGTCATTTACACCTCACCAGAAAAACTGGTCCGACCTGAATAACTGCCATCATTCCTCTACCTCTCACACCGTGTGTGTGAGTGAGAGTGTGTGTATCAGCAACAGCAGAGAAGGGCAGGGCATGACATCAGCAGCACTGAGACACACACACACACACACACACACACACCCCTTTGTGAAATAAGCATGAGTGTGGTTTCTGGGCGAGGGATTAATTCACAGCAGTGGATTAGAGCACAGAAATGCCCAAGTGTTAATTAGCGTCCCCTCTGCAGGCCGTACATAAGCACTCACAACGCCATAGGAAACGCACTTTCCTCCCTTTACCGCACTTCAGAGGAAAAGTAATCTATAAAGGGGAACGTCGGGAATAAAGAAAAAAAAATTCCTCTGAAGTCCCTCGTTGTCAATCCCTGGTAATTCCCCTTTGTTTCCTGAACTCGACCCATGAAGTAAAAAGCAAAAGGAGTTCAGGAGTCAGCCAGTCAATAGCAGAGGGAATTACCGTGACAGTCAGAAGAGTAAATTACACTATTAAAGCCCACACCATTTCCAGCGATACCGCTCCTTCTACCCCCTCTCCCCCCTCTCTGATGAGCCAACGCGACACCTCTCAAGAATGGTGAATCGTCGGGGCGATTAGTGAAGCTAAATTCGGTGTGGTTGGTAGCATCGGGAGTGGGGGGTTGCTATTTCACACTCTGAACGTCACAAGAATGTGTAATTACCCAGCGGTGTGGATTTAGCCGTGACAACAAAAAATGTCTTTAATGGACGAGTTTGTGAGGAGCTGCCTCCAAGTTCAGGGAAAGATTTTTTCTACCTGAGGGGAGATGACAGCTACGGAGGGAAATAACTCGACTTTTACAGTCGCCCACGTTCCGCTGTAAACAATGTCTTTAATGACTCTGAACATGATCACGGACATCACTATGCAGGGAAGTGATGGCATGACTGACATGCTATCAGGCAACTGTGCCGTTTAAGTTCCCCTCGGATAAACAGAGAACAGTCTATAGCCTCGGGAAGATGACTGAGACCATTTCCCGAAAACCATTTCCAACACCACAAACCAACCTGAGGAAGAGGAACAGCAGGTTTCAACGGTTACATCAAATTTTTGTGTCTGTGACATACCTGAGTTGTGACACACATACCTGAGCGACGCTGGACAACACTCAGAGGAATGAGGGAAAAATGCTCTCAGCTTAATGTGCTAGCAGGCTGTCATTAAGACAGTTCTCTCAACTACAAGTGCAGATGTTCTCTTTCATCACAGTTTACATTACTAGTTTCTATGTGCGATTACTGTGACTTCTATTTTTTAACAGAATAACCATCAATAAAATTTGTTGCAGTGCTTAAACAGACACTTGCTTCAGATTTATTATTTTCTAATCAAATCTCAATACCTCTGGTGTTGACACTCACTAAATATGGAGGAGGTGTTTTCTGTGTGTGGTTAGTTCGACTGTCCCCTCGACAGGGGATATGAAAGCAGCTGAATGCGTACAGTCACAGCTTCGACCACATTAAAATCAACAGATAATTAGGAAGGTCTACACGCCGTCGCTGCAGTTAACCGAGCAGAGTCCTGCTCGCCAGGCACGTGGCCATAAACCAACACACCCCCACACCATGATTACACCCAGGTATTTGACACTATCCCTGCTGTCAGCGGTAAAGCCGACAAGAGGAGAAATGTGCGGCTAATGTGGGCAATAAGTGGACTCTGCTGGCAGGAGCAGCAGGCTCATCTGGTCACATCTATTTATTCCTCTCTGGCACTTACAGCGCTGGACTGTCCTCATGATGATCTGCCTCTATTAGGAGAGGGCAACAGACTGCTGAGTCAGTGTCTAGCAGCAGCTCCTAATTAACATCCTCTGTGAAAAGCAATCAAGGCCCGTGTGCATACTGATCACGTTTAGCAGACTTCAGCTCGTGCATCGCAGCATCGCACTGAGACTCAACAGGGACCTCTGAGCAGAGAGCACATGGCTGTGGCTGTCAGCGAGGCAGAGACAAGACAGCTCAGGGGACACTGAGAGAGATTATGTCCTCTGGTCCTCATCCAGGTGTCTCATATGTTGTGATTGTGCACATTTCTCTGAGTGGCGGAAATCCACTGAGCCGTTCAATCGCCCAGGGGGTCCATCCATCCCTGCTCGCCTTGGAGGAGTGTGCGTGGGCGGGTTAGAGAGGGACCAGCCAACCGATAAGGCCGGGGCCTGTCAGCAGTCGTAATCCCCAATCACTCACAGGACAAAGCCTCCCGTCCACCACGCGCATCCCCAACCGCAGCCACACGGAGGGCATCAAATAGTAAACTTCCACCTGTCCACTGAGATACCAGGGCTCAGACAGGGAGCTATTGTAGACGCAGCCAGTTGAGGCTGCAGCCAGCACCACTCACATCCTCACAAAGACAAAACACACATTAGCACACTATCACTGTAAGACAGCATGCGCGCACAACGCTGCTGATTAATAAAAGGTCACTTTGGCAGAATGATTAATGTTCAAGTGATTAGCGATAGCAGGAAGCTATTGTTGGGATATTCCTATTAGCACAGTCAGTGAGGTTTGGAGTGTTTATAGTGTTTGCATTTTCCTCTCAGCTGCTTATATTAGCCACAAAGTGACTGTCACCTCCATCACCTCCATCACTGCAGGGTGATGATCCAGTTGTGCTGCAGCAGTAATAGGTGGATGAGTTTCAGCAGTGACCGTCACTGGACTGTACTGATGCAACCTGGCCATTATATTTTACCAATTACCACGGTTCCTCACACATCCACCACTTATGTACACAAACACAATGTTCACAATGATACAGCTGCAGCTGCATCAGGCACATTCAAAATACAATTGCGTTTTTAATGTTTGTTTGTTTGTTTAAGTCATTCATTGCACCACCACGACAAAATAATGTCAAAACATTTACATGAAATATATCAGGCCCTTAAAACACATTAAAATGGGTTAAGAAAATTCTTAAAATAAAAAAAAACATGTTAGCAAAATAAATGTTAGCACAGGTAAGCTAGCAGTTAGCTAAGATATGTAAACCTGAATGAGCCATTCCGGGGTCATGTGACCCCTCACCTTAGCCGAATTAATTTACTTAACGATAACATAATGAGGAACAACTATATCTGCGGGTGAAAATAACCTTTATGAAGAGAGTTGAAGGATAAATTAAAAACGTGAATTTGTTTCAAGGGTGTTTACCTGCTCCAAAATCCTCCGGTACCTCCGCGTGGCTTGGTCGATTAAATCCCGGACGGTCCATCCAGGTTTACAGGGAACCACCACAGCGGTGTCCCCGAACGTTACGGTGACTTTCATACTGTTTATTAACACAAGGGGCTGGAGGTTAGTCCAGGTAGCCGGGGTAAAGAGGCTGCTCCCGGGATGACGAAAGCGGCACCTGTGCGTCGAAACCTCCGTAGGAGCGGCAGGTGTCTGAGGTCAGGATGCAGTCCCCGTCCACACTCTGGTCCTCCAGCGACTTCAGCTCACACACGAACCCGCAGAGGACATGTTATAGTCGGACAGTTGTTGTAAAAGTGCGTGCGAGGCGGTGGTTAAAGCCGCAGGTTCATGTTGAGCCGAAACAGCCGAACAAAACAAACCGACACAGGAACCCGGAAGAAATCACAGCGACTCTTCAGGAAACTACGGCTCGTTTACATCACGTCGCCGCAACACGTTCCTGCTTTGTACACAAAGCTTCACAACTCGTACAAAACACCAGTCAGTGCAGCTGGAATATTTGTATTTATCTTTATTTAAAACTGTAATCGCTGGTCATCATATTTTTACTCATTGGGATATAGAGTACAACAACCAAAAAAAAAAAAAACAGATATGCAGTGAATGCTCTCATAATAATACCGTTTTATGAGTCAGTAAACCACATTATTATTAATAATTGTAATATTATTACTCCAATTAGTCACTTTACCTTTGAAAGAAAGTGGCCCAGAATACCTAGTACATAGTTTTATACATTATTAATATTATAAAATTTGTGTCACAGCTGTAGTCTGGCTGCTCCTGTACAAATAAATATTTTATACGTCCTGCCCTAATTCCTCACACACACACACACACACAGACACAAATTCTAATTACCTAATCATGACTGTCTGTCATTTAGTGTCATCAGGTGTGTTGTGAAATTGCCGTCATGGATATTACTGGACGCTGAAACGTTCCCGTGCTTTATTCCAGCACATTGCGTGGTTTTCCTCTCCAACCACCCATCAAGTCAGGAAGCCTCCACAGCAGATGATTCATAATTATGACAAGCAATTACTTCCACTACTTCCACTGCCATTGTACTTGATGTGAAAAGCAGGGAGCCGAACAGCATAGGCTTAAAAGCTCGGCCCATAAACAAGGTGAGTATTTATATGAGTATTAATAAACCATCATAAATGAAATTAAAATTAGGTGTACACACATAGTGCTTGTGCACACAGGCACAAACTACACAATGACAGGTACATTTCTCAGATTACCACATGTAGCATTGTTGCACAGAGAAGCTTTTTTTTTTCGTTGTTTGTTCAAGGTGGGTCGGGTTTCTGTGCAGTTCCTGTTTAGGTTAGAGCTCAACCAACAGAAAATTTTGAATGTGACAGAGATATGACGTGACGTGAACACAACATGTGAAACCCTGATTGTATCTACCCCCACCTCGTCTGACCTGACAACGGACGAGTCCGACAACAGTGCTGCTCTGCAGCGTTTGCACAACAGCACCACTGTGAGTCACTGGCTCTTATTCATACCAGGCATTAACATGCGTCATATATGAGCCTGTCATATATGGACATACATCACTGGCAATAGAAACCTGCTTACACCCTGATCTGTATGCAAATAACACCACATCAAAGAATAGCGTGACACCCAGTGTGTTAATTACAGGTATGAGCAGGGCCTATATCACGTCACGTACTCTACTTATACATTGGATTGTCTTCATATATTTTGTCATTCAAAAAAAAACAGCAGAACCAGGAGTTTTCCAGTGTGTTGCCGTGCACATCAGTCGCCTGGACGCTCTATCAAACCTCTTTTTATTTTATTTTTGTGAGTCATTTCGATCCCGGTCTGGAAGTAAGTCGCGCTGCCCAAAGTGTTGGCCGTCAATAAAAGCCCAGTCATGGTTTTTGTTGTTTTGTTCGTCTCTCTGAGTGCAATTTACAGGGCGGGCTTGTCTGGGTCGATAGTGGTGTTGATTTGCTTTCAGTCTCCGAGCAGTGCCCCTTTTCTAAAGAGCAAAATTGACATGTTCTCAGCGGCAGTGCCACCACCCCTGTGTTTTAGCTCAGTGTGAGACTGAAGCCAGTCAATAGCTGAGACTTGCTTCACTTCCTGCTGCGCTGCTTACAATTACAGGCCCTGAATCAGTAGCAAGGATTACTCATAAAAACCTGAGTGTGTGTGTGTGTGTGTGTGTGTGTGTGTGTGCAGCCGCACAAGTAGGGCAGGAGAAATGGTGTTCGCAAGTCACAAAATATGGCTTTCATTCAGCGTGAGGTTTTCATTTCAGACCTCAGGTGTAATATTCACGCCTGAAACCTGTGTTTCTTTTGTGTGCGGATGCTGAAAGGCTGCAGGCAAATATCCCACGGTGCTCGGATGCTGCATTTACAAGTGTGGTCGAAGTTGTTGCCCAGAATTATCGCACTTATTTGAAGCGGAAGGTGGATGGACACAGTGACAGGCACGTATTACATGCACACAACTTTGTACAGAGCTGCTGGTGGAGCGTTTCCTTTGGGGGCAGTGCAGATACAGTGCTTTGATGTTCTTTAATCCTATATCCTAATGTTTGCGCGTGTTGAGAGCACTTCAAAATAAGAGCCCTAGATACGGTGAGCTATAAAAATACAAACACTGCATCTGCAGCTGCAAGTCACAATCCCACTCAGCACATTAAAGCCATCTGTGATCTAACTGCTGTCATGTGTGTATATGTGTGTATGTGTGTGTGTGTGTGTGTGTGTACAGAGCTGTTAAATTGCATAGAGATATTTGAGGAATTTGAGTTCTTCTTTGAAAAACCCCTGCTGTTGATCTTATGAGTCAAGCAGACTGTGAAACTCTCATATTTCCTATGCATGTTTTCCAGGGACAAGTCAGTTTGTGGCGCAGGTGATCACAGTCACAGTGGCACAGGATGTGGATTTGTCAGTTTACGTGCACATATTTCCACACTCCCTCTTTTGTGAGGAAGAAACAAAGAATAAATGATTTCATCTTTGACTGTTGTGTGGGTATAATTAGTCTGATTTGACTTTTCACAGCTGAAACCTGGAGTTTAACGAGACTTTAACGCTCCCCCTTTGCACCATCCTCCTTGACGAGTGAGAATTGGACTTTACACACACACACACACACCTTAATGGATCGAATTAGCACTCTGGCACATAAACCCTGTTCTCTCACCCCTCACTTGTTCTCTCTCTCTGTTTTTCTTTCCTTTTCTTCCTTGTTGTCTTCTTCTCTGAAACAGACGCTGGCTAATTAAAATCTACAGCGAGAGTAAGAAAGTTGCTTTCATTTAGGTTCGTTACACCGTGCCACTCTCTGGCTTTGCTGGAGATCTTTTTTGGAAAACCGCTGCCATGAAACCATGGCAACTGCAGCATAACCCAATTTTCCACCTAATCACGGCGAGAGAGACTGCTGAACATTGATTTGGACAATTATGGGGCTACATTTGCAACAAAAGCAAACAAGGCAGTGGCGGTGGTTGGGCGTGGGGGTGGGCGGGGGGGTGGGGGGACTTACTGTAAGTGCTAACATTGGAAATGAAAGAGAGAGCGTGGTGAAGCCACATATCTAAATAGTTTAATGGCTCAGAAATGGCACCTTATTGGCACCTTAATGGCTGCAGGTCGTAAATGTCCCCTGATGTGAGTGGCAGCCTGTGGTTGGTCCTCTCTTCCCTCCATTATGAACTTCTCTTCTGCACTTACTCAACCAGGTCATTTGACAAGGAGCAGAGTTTCTATTTACAGCACTGCATTGTTAGTGGCTATTTCCATGACGACCTCCTGTGTAACCATCATTACAACATGTAGTTTGTAGTTCTGCTTCTAAATGGCACTCCTCTTCATTACATCTGGAGACGGGTTTCACTTCAGCTGCTGAACGTTCGTGGTGTTTTGTGAGCCCAGGTCACAGCTCGGCAGCAGCTGTGATGGAAGGACTGATGACAAGCCATCATGCACTCACTTAATTTATGCAAATGCACTAATTGCAGATGCACGGCAGCCCTGCCTCGTCACTTAACCCCCAGTAACCTGTTTAAAGGTTTTTCTACACCAGCTGACAGTTCAGCCTGCAGGATGGAGTCATCTCTGGGTTTCAGCAGAGGATGAATGGGGATAAGTGTGTGTGTGTGTGTGTGTGTGTGTGTGTGTGTGTGTGTGTGTGTGTGTGTGTGTGTGTGTGCAGAAAAGAAAGACCAAAATTGCTCCTCTGCCAATCAAAAAACCCAATTATCATTCTCAATCAGCACTGGAAAGACACAAAGAGCCTCTTTCATACAATGGGTCTGTGGTCTAGACCAGAACAATTACAGCATAATTAGTTCATCAGACGGTCTCGGATTGATCCAGCACTGATTTGCATGCAGAGCTGAGATGTTCCCATCCCACCGTCTGGAGCTCCGGCTGAAACCTGAAAGAAACGGGTACGGATGTCCAAGCGTGGAGCAGCTCGACAAAGGAGATAATGACCCAGTGTGAAAAATGTCTCGGTCAAGAAAACCGAGCTCCATCACCCTGAAACTTTTGCACTGTGGCACATTTATGGGGGGAAATTATGGAGGAGTTATTTTTACGTCCCCGCCGCTCTCGCACACTGCAGCGTGATGGAGCTGCCTTTGACATAAATACTCCCAGCGTGCACCTTTCTCCATACCAGAGGATTTTGGCGATGAGGGCGTCTCTCTCGTCATTACAGGGCAGATGTGATTGCAAGGCAGCGAGTTATTCACTTGACCATCTGGGAGCTGATTCCGTGGCGAAAGTGGTGAAAGGAGCCTCTGTCGATGATGATGATGATGAGGAGGATGATGAGGAGGATGGGGGGGGGGTAGAAGGAGGAGAAAGTGGCCCGAACTTGTCACAAGAAAAGCACCACGCTGGTTTTCTTTCAAAATCCAGACTGGATCAATCTGTGGGAGAGAAAAGGCGGCGTGCTCTCTGCAGACTGTGAATAGAGTGTGATTGCCTGTGATACAAAGGGACTGGGGTACAGGTAATGACTGTGTGGCGTTGACAGACACCACCCGGCAGCAGCTACAGCGCTAGATGCACCACCATTTGATTTGGGATAACTGTTGCTATGGAGACGCAGCTTTTTGATGGCACCCTGCTTTTGGGTGGGCGGGTGGATGTGTGTGTGTGTGTGGGGGGGGTTCTCATTTACATACAGTATTTTTCTGATTCTGAGGAGAGGCATTGTTTAATTCATAAGAGAAACAAACCCTGTGAACGTGAACTCTATTTTCAAAATGAGCATTGATTCAGTTTACAGGAAGACATCGCTTTCTTTGTTTTTTCCTTGATTTCTTGAAACCGTTTTCAGTTTGTCTGTTTGTTTTTTGTTTTTTTTTTCAAACTTCATCAGGGACGTGTTTTTCAGTGAGGGAAACAAGGGGCTTTGTGTTTTGGGAGGAACTGGACGATTTTAGCAGCATGAGATTTACAGAGCATCTTAATCCTCTGTTATCTGAAAATATGCTGTGCCTGTGTTGCCAGGAATATTCTGTCACA
>JAFBJQ010000369.1:77500-90000 GCA_016785345.1 Trinectes maculatus | reverse complement strand
AGTCCACATTCACCACGGCAACAGTGATATCACTGCTGCTCACTGGCTGATGCATCCAGATATCGCCTCCAACATGGGGCTTTGTGTTTGGACGGGGACATCACAGACTCCCCGTCCACTGTGATGTAGCAGACCATGTCTTTTGACAGGGTTAAGAGACGATCAGTAAAGAGCGGCTCCCCGTGGCCCCTCACGCGGCCCCGGCTCCTTCCTCCCGTCTCCCTCAGTATCAATCAATACCTGTTAACAAAGGCTCCGCGGGGCTTCACTCTCCACACTCGTATTCATATTTCAGGATGTTATTAGAGCGCGCGGCGAAATGTCAGGATCTTTACAAGGTAAATACCTCGCCGAACGTCACGGGGAGAGTCGAGGAGGGGGGGGTGAGACTGCTTTTCTTCGCCGTCAGAGCGGCGAGCTGTCGACGTGAGGGCAGGAGTGATTTCTCTGCCGGCGGCGATTTCACAAAGCCGTTTGTTTCTGCCATGTTTTCAGTGATCACACTGGCGTGGGCGTTTGCATTTTAATGGCTGAGCTGCAGGGATGTCAGGCTACACCCCCCCTCGTCCACTCCCCCCCCCGTCCACTCTGCCTCCTGAACGACCCCGTGCATGACATGAGCCACATCTGGACTGATATGATCTGATCAAAGTGGCCTGGCCCGCAGGTCGGGCGCAGCCAGGAAGTGGGCTCAGCTGCCAGAGGGTCCTGTCCATCAGAGGAGAATGAGAGAGAGACTGCGGCGTGAGACAGGTCCCCCTGTCTGTTTCACACACACGCTGTGACAACAACAATCCAGGACGTCAAATGTGTATTTCTGGTTTTGAGATGTTTGGTGGTGCTTCTCTTTTTGTCAGAACATCTGTGTGATGCTCCCGAGCGACAGGCATCTTCTGCCTTGATTAGCGAAGCAGAACGATGGGAAGGAGGAGGAGGAGGAGGAGGAGGAGGAGGAGGAGGAGGAGGAGAGAGGGAGAGAACCGGCTCAGTATCAGGTGATGACAACGTCTCCCTCCACCTCTGGGATTGTGGGTAACGAGGCTCTCGTGGTGATGTCACAGAGCCAAGGGCGAACAAGCACGGTCAAAGATGCATCTGACAGGAAGCAGGAAGTGATGTCAGAGACACGCAGGCGATCTGGGTGATGATAACTCACTGTGCAGTCGGAATATTTCCCACGCACACTGCCATTAATTCAATCACAGCACCTGGCTGCTCGCTGGATGCAACCGTCCGAGATAATTGTGGGGAAGTGAAATCTCCCAGTCCTCCCGTATCTGACTCACAGGGAAAATGAATGGATCCTTCAGCAGACTCCTGATCCTGATCCTGATCCTTTACGCGTCTGGAACAAACCATGTCACTGTGTCCCCCCTGGCTCTGGATGAGACCCTGACTGAGCTGCTTCCCAACACCCTGCACTTACCTGCTTCCACCGGTGGTTTGTTCTTCTCTGGCATTAACCCGGTGGAACCTTTAGACCCACAGTGCCACCTACTGACCAATTAAGAATGAACAGTAAGACGATGTAATGGCTTTGACTCGGACTCTGGCTGTGACTCAGTATTAAACTCTCTGTTAGCCTGAAAACGTTATCATGATGTTATTGAGAAAAACAGTGGAATCAAAGTGGCCAGACGTCGCTGAGGTCTCCAGACTCAGGCTGGAGTGAAGCAGAAGAAACCTCTGAAATCATTTCCCATCTTTTCCCAGTTCTTTTCCCACTCGTCCATAACCTCTGAGGTCCAGACACTGTGGAACAGCAACAGCCATCCATCATCTCCAGTTATGCCGTTTAGATGTAATTGCAAACCCTTAAGGACTGCTCCTCCATCCTCTTCCCTGCACACACACACACACACACACACACGCACACAGATACAAACACACAGACACACAAACGCACCACCACTTATACGCAAACGTACACACCTGCAGGGGGAGAGTGGGTAGAATATCTGTGCTGGTTGTGCAGACAGGGAGACACACACACACACACACACACACACACACACACACGCACACACACACACACACACACACACACACACACATGCACACACACAATCAAATTAGAGCTGGCCTTCTATACATCACTGACAAATTGTTTATTAAACAAAAGGCTTGAATTGCAGCATAACTGAGAAAGATTCAGGAAATCGGTTTGTGTCTTTGTGTGTGTGTGTGTGTGTGTGTGTGTGTGTGTGTGTGTGTGTGTGGCTGCTGTATTCCCATGTAAGGAAGTCAGGTTTTCATGTTGCCCGCATACACACAAGCACACCATTTATGTCCATTTCTTCAATAGGGGCCCGGCTGCCATTTAAACTCCAGTGTGAGGATATAAACAGTGGAATCAAACAAAGTCAGTGAGGTCATGAGTGTGGAGCGAACACGGTTTGATTCCCGGTGGGGCCACCCACGTTCCTGTGGCACTATACAAACCACTTTGGTTAAAAGCATCCACCATGAGATATGTTAATGTGGCCGGATCATCTCCTGCTCTCAGGCGGGAGGAGCCTAAAGGTCACATATGGAGCATGATTCATGCATGTTAGTCTATAAGTGCAGGTTGAAAGTGACAGTGCAGCTGTACATACATACATACATACATACATACATACATACATACATACATACATACATACATACATACATACATACATTGTTTTTAAGTTTAATTTGTTTGTCCAAACCATTTAATTTTTTTCCCCATTTTGATGGTTTTGTTTGAATACAGTTTTGATTTTATGTACATTATCACTTAGAATGTATATATACTCACTTATCATATTTTAGGAATTTTATTTTTGCAGTTTGTTGCCTTTTTCCAGTTTGTCTAGTTTGTATTTTAATATTTTTTTTTTAAATATTTGTAATATTGTTTTATTCAATGAATGTTTACCTTTAATGTTAATACTTGATGTGACGAATGTCACCATTGACCAGAATTAGAAAACAGCTCCAGACATCTGCTCGCAGTTGTCTGTCAAGAAAAAAAGAGGGGGAAAAAACAAAAAACACACAATTAGTAAGTTATGTTTTTTCCAAACCAAGGAGCCAGGAACTGGACCATGAACACATCACTGCATCTGCTGGTGCAGGCTCTGAGGCTCCAGGCCGCTCTGGATGGAGATACATGTGATCATGTGTTTTGATACGTGGGTGTTATTTTATACATCCGAGCTAAATATCATCAGATGATTTCTTCCACTGCACCAATAACATCCAAATAAAAAACAGGGAAACGTCAGCGCCTGTGACGTAGGGCGGAGTGGGAGGTTAAAGGTCAGCTACTGATCCTCCTACTGCTGAAGTGTTCGTCTGCGTGAGGCGATGACACCCATCAGTCAGCCGGAGCTGAGGACCTTTCCGCCATGACAGAGGCTATTGAGCCAGACAGCGATCCCTTCATGACAAATGTCATGGCTGTTGTGATCAAGTGTGTGCGCGCGGCGCCTGAAATCTCACACTGTCATCTCATTGTGCCACTGTGCGTTTTTTTTTTCTCCACAGCTGTTTCTGTGCAGATGTGTGTGGCTACGTGTGTGGTCAGAAGGTGACGTGGTGTGATGCATGTCTTTAATAACAGTCCATTAGTGTGTGTGTGTGTGTGTGTGTGTGTGTGCCAGTGCAGGATCCCTGGTGCGTGTGAAAACAAAACACGTGTCCTCGTGTGGTGGAGACGTGTTGTGTGATGGCTTGTGAATCAGAGTTATTTCATGTGCGTCCCACTGGGACAGGCTGAAGACGGGTCGGTGCTGCTGCTGTCTGTTATCCTTCACCCTGAGGTCCACTGACCCCGACCACATCTCTCCTCCTCCCCTCCTTTGTTCTGCACTCTCTCCTCCCTGCCCCCACAAAGTGTGACTCCTTCCTGCTCGCAGGCCTCCTCACTTTCCTTCCTCACACTCACACTCACACTCGTTCTCCTGCCTCGCACCCCTGCTCCATCTTCAACTGACGCCAGCGTGGAGAAATAACACGCCGGCACATGCTGCGAGGAAAAACGTCCCCGTGTCCAACACAAAGACGCTAAAACACACAGAGCCTGCTGAACTCGAACGCTGCTCAGCCACCACAACAGCAGGTTCCAACTAATCCATCTCCCAGCGCATGTTTTTCACAGGCCTCCATAACCATCATCCGTATGGTGCAGAGCAGCGGGGCCGGGTCGAGCTGCTTCCACGAGCTGATGCTGTCAGCAAAACCTGATCAGGGAATTTATTGTGTGTATCGCTGTGTGTGTGTGTGTGGGTGTATGGGTGTGTAACCGTCACTGAGCATCTGTGTCATTCATGAACCATCCAAGTTTTCCATCTGCTAAAAGTGTGTGTGTGTGTATGTGTGTGTGTGTGTGTGTTTATTTTCTAAACAGAGGATCTGTCTATTTACCTGCATCACTGTGGATTGTTGGAAACAGAGGCTGATGGGAGTGGCGGCAGTGTGTGTGTGTGTGTGTGTGTGTGTGAGGCAGTGTAGGTAGAAGCTGCTGGGGCCTCTTTCACCAACACCCATGGGGGCCCACATTAGGGCCCTCCAGGGGCCGAATTAGAGGCCACTAACCCAGTTAGAGATCAGCAGCAGAGGGGGCCAGACTGGCAGGGATTGTCTGATTCCGCTGAACCAACACTGGCACATGCACACACACGCAGACACACACGCAGACACACACACACGCACACACACCTCCTCTCTTTGTTTTGCTGCTGATCAGCAGAAGATAAAAGCCAGTTCCTGACAATAGCAGCCTCTGTCAGGGAGTCTGCAGGGACGCTGTAATGTTTCCCTGCAGCTCGGCCTGGGTTCGTGTGTCTCTGTCGGGGGGGGATGTGATTTTCTCTGAGTGAAATCTGATTACTGGGTTTATCCAGATGTTCTTACCGGAAAAAATCCAACTTCCACAAGGATGATGAGAAATGCAAATCATTATCATCATTACCTTTAAGCTTTTATTTATTGAAATCACTTTAGCAAGCGGCGTAACAGAGGAAATTATTGATTTTATTTATTGATTGAGTCATTTGTTCAACTGAATATTTTCAATTAATATCAATAAAGAGGTATAAAGTATCTAAAGCCCTTTATTTAAAAAAATAAAAAAAATACACATGCATGGTGGCAATGACAAAAAAAGCTTTAAATCTGAGAGTTTAAAAATATATATATTATTCTCTCAGGCTGAATTTAGACTGAAGAACAATAAAAATGATGCATCACGTATCATGAATATTTACATTTGATGCAGCCATAAATCAGCTCTTTCAGTCATTTCAGTGCCAAAACAAACACATTTACAAAATAAAAATCTTTTTCCTCCATGCTAAAATCATCTGGAGTGAGACGCTGAGAGGTTGAACAGACCCAGGACCAGCTCTGAGGATTTATCGCAGGTGAAGTGAAATAAAAACAGTGCGTTTCACCCCGGGTATGATTGACAGGCCTGCTGGCACGGGTTCAAGACACGCCCATCGCTTCCTGTCACATGTCTCCCCCACCCCACACACACACACACACACACTTGATGGTGGTGACATTTGTGAAAGTCCCACAGAAGATGATCGTAAATTCGGGTTTTACGGGCGAGCGGTGACCACGCAGCTCAGAGACCTCTGCGGGTGTTGATTGATTTGCCTCATGAGGGCAGTGAACCCAGTCACCGTTCAGGGTCACAGTCTTTGTGCATTAGCGTCACGACAAGTGGAGATTTTGCAGAGGCCTGTGTTTATGCACAATATTCCCCTTTTTCCCTATAGTTTTCCAACAGCTTATTCAAAAAGCAGTTTCTTGAACATCAACCAACATCTAAACTCTCTCAGGCTCCAGTGCTGTGTGGTGAAAGCTTCACAGAGCCACTCTATCAGGCTGGATCCAATTAAGTCATTAGGAGTAGGCGGAGCCACAGCCAGGTGCCCATGTCTAAGTTTTGGTCAGAGGACAACAGCAGCACATCTCCCATGTGAAAACACCAAAACCCCAGGTTTTTGTGTGACGGGTTGTGATGGGGCTCAGAGCAGCACTTTTGTTGGCTTGTCTGCTTCTTGCCTCGTGTGGAAATCCTAGCGTTGCCTCGCACGCCAATGAGACTCTGACCCAGATCCCACAAGAGCAGGCTGTGCCGAGATCGCCGCAGAGCACGGATCATCAGTCAAACCGGAGCGAGCCGGGTTTTGGGCTGCGCTCCCCCGTCAGCTACCAGCTGAGGATCTACCAGCTCACAAGTCAGACATCTCACAGATCTCAGGGACTGGAGAGCAGAGGGGTGACCTCAGATCAGCTGGAGCCCAGGGACACTGTCCACGCTCGGGAGTCATTAAAACCACTGGTGCCAGGGCCGGATCTGAACTCTCATGTCAAGCATGAGTCCAAAGTACTGGTTTAATGGTTGCTTTCTTCACCAGCCTTTTCTCTCTGTGCATGAATATAAGTCCAGTGTGAGTGTGTGAGTGCGATTGTGTTGTAGGTGCAGAGGAAGCCGGAGCAGCGGGAGCCTGTGCGACCTGTCAGCGTGAACGTGCACTGTGGTGAGAGAAAGGTCACCACGGAGGTCAAACGGGATTTCTTAGGTAATGTGTTTTATTTTTTTCCCCAGCACAGGTTCATTTGTACAGAAAGAGAGTGTAACATGAAGATGACTACACATTGAAACTGCATCTTTTCCTCTCTGTTGCCAGGGAACGGTCAGCTGATCCGACCAGGCGATCTGACCTTAGGGGGCTGCGCGGCGTCCGACGCCACAGCCCACGTCCTGCTGTTCCAGTCTGAACTACATGGCTGCAGCAGCACGATGAAGGTACGTGGCCGTGTGTCTCTTATCTGCATGAGGTCCAGCTCTCTAACGGTCACGTCTCTGCAGATGACAGAAGAAGCCCTCATCTACACCTTCAGCCTGATCTACTCTCCAACCACCATCGGCACCACCTTCATTTATAAGACCAACCCTGTGGAGGTGGGGATCGAATGTCGCTATCGGAGGTAAAGCCCCCAAACCTGCTGCAGCCGGCTGTGTCCCGGTGTTGTTTTATCGTCTGTTATTACTGTGGTTGTCCACAGGAGGCAGAACGTGAGCAGCGGCGCCGTGAGGCCCAGCTGGACTCAGGTCTCCACCAGCATGGTGTCGGAGCAGCAGCTCCACTTCTCACTGCGTCTCATGACAGGTGGGAAACAAAAAAAAAAACACACACACACACACACACACAGTTTAATTTGCAGCAGACGGTTTGATTGGTTTCTCCAGTGAAGGGTGTTAATTACAATCAATCAAGGACCTGTTTAAAAGACACTTTATCCAGTGACTGGATAAACAGCCAACACAACACAAGATGAGTTTAGATCACATGTCTTGTAGGACCCAGACGACCCAGCAGGGTCATTTCAACAACACACAGAGCAGTAACATGCTGATTGTGTTTTCCTGTTCCGAGCCGCACACGGTGACTTCATCTACACAGTCGACCTCCTCGACCCCACCACGTCTGCTCTGATTCACTTACTGTGGGATTTGCATGAGCTGTACGAGGTTATGAGGGAAATAATGAAAGTTTCCAATGAGGTTGTGCAGCCGCAGAGCCTCGTCTGTGTTTCTTATCCAGGTTAATGATCATCTAATCCATTTGTTGCCTCCTTCAAAGTACTTTTCTCTTATTGTTTCAGTAACTGTGTCCTATTCCCTCCCCCAGGGGCATCGTTTAAGTTTCACCTAATCAGATTGAAGGCTCCGCCACTGCTTTTCCACTTTTCCACCACTGTATATATATATATATAATTTATTTTTTTCTGTCTGTGTCTGATTAGGGGACTGGAAATCGCAGAGGCCTTCCAGTGTTTACTTCCTGGGTGACGTGATGCACATCGAGGCGTCTGTCCTCCAGGGTCACCACGTCCCACTGAGGGTCTATGTGGACAGCTGTGTGGCCACTGGGGGCCCGGATCCCAGCTCGCGACCCCGGTACCCCTTCATCACCAACCACGGGTGAGCGGCTGCACTCAAACGAGCCAGAGAGTGAACATAAACGGCCCATAAACTGATGGGTGAAGTTCACTGCTCAGAGTCAGACAATCAAACTGGACCTGGAAGAGTGTGTTTATGTGATACCAGGTGTTTGAGTGATGCTAAGCTGACAGGAGCCAAGTCTTTCTTCATGCAGAGGAACCAGGAGGACAAACTGCAGTTCCTGCTGAAAGCCTTCACCTTCCACCTGCATCACAACAAGTCAGTAAGTACAAATCACACTCTGTGTTTTCCAGCCGTTGTGATGTTTCCGGGTTTTTCCGTCTCGTTGTTGTTGTTGTTGTTGTTGTTGTTGTTGCTGATGTCAGTGAGTCTAATATAACGACAACATCACGTTGAATCCTGCACGTGCACTGTAACATGTATGTTCTCTTATAGCTCTACATCACCTGTCATCTGAAAGCAACAACACTTTCCGCTCCCATCGACGCGCAGCACAAAGCCTGTTCCTTCCTGACTGAAGCCAACAGGTTTGTTCCCACATGTTCCCATGCACATTCTGATTCCCAATCCCACTGTAAGCGTCTGCAGCAGTAAACAATGTAAAGAGTTTATCAGCCTTTCAGAGCCATGGTGTTGTTGTTGCTGTTGTTGATACGCTGAAAGTCTAACACAACCATGTGTTTGGCGGTGGACAGGTGGGTGGCATCAGGTGGAGATAATAAGGTGTGTAGCTGCTGTGAGAGCAGCTGTGGTGAGCGCAGAGGGAGGAGAAGCCTTGCAGCACATCCTGGTACAGTTTACACTGACAACACAACATTCATGCGTATGAAGGAAGCTTCCTGCAGGTTTGGCCTGGTGAAACAATGCCAGTGGTCCTGATGTTGCAAACTCATCGATAATAAAAGCAGTTTCCAACAACGGTTATGAGACAAGGAGGATCTATCCATGTTTATACAGCGCTGTTGCTTTTATTGTCCATCTGAGGAGGAAAATCCCTTTAATTGTCCAACCAATCAGTCGCTTTATGAATATTTAACCCATCTGGCTTCTTTTTTTCTTCTTCTTCCTGCAGCTGCACTGTGGGAGGAGACAGTGGTTCTGGGCCCCATCCTGCTGGAGGAGAACATCTGGGAAGAGGGCCTGACCGAGGTGTCTGATCTTCCTCCAGAGCCGGACTCTCTGCTCCTGACACGTGAAGGGATCCGAGCAGGTGAGACCTCCCTCGTGGTCACGTAGACCTGGGGAAACGCCGCCACGTCTTCTGCTCTCGCTTTGCTGTGACCTCTGCTTTTCCTCCTCTCAGCGCCATATCCAGCGACGCCCCTGCTGTGTGGACTGGGAGCAGCGCTGGCTGCGGTGCTGCTCGTCGTCATGGCGTCAGTCGCTGGCAGCAGAAGACACAAGTCTGCAGGACACACTGTCTTTACCTGATTTAGGAGGATTAAAAAAAAAAAAAAAAACAGGACTCCTTTTGTTTGCTTTGTATTTTGCATCGAAAATGACGAGCAGGTTGCAGTGTGTGTGTGTGTGTGTGTGTGTGGCCTGTGTGCTAAGTTCATGCACAGATGATTTGTGTGGTGAATTTTCAGGCTTTTGTATTCTAATGCAAAGGGGGAAAAAAACCCTGGTGACAGTAGAAGAGCGGCGGCGTTGGCTTCACGCTGCGAGGTTAAACATCTCAGTAACAACAGTCATATTTCTGCTTGGGGCCATTTTGGGCTCTTGCCTTTAATTCGCCCCCTCCAGCTCTCAGCCAGTGGCGGCGTATCTCTGCAATGGGGCTCATGGTGAACTGTTGCTCACAAACCCGGGAAGACGAATAGACATAATTAAAAAGCCCATAAAGGCGAGTGCAAGGGCTTTTATTACAGTAATATGTGAAGGCCTGGGTTTAATGGGGTGTTTGTTCCCGTGTGCGGAGCTGACGGCTTCACTAGTTTACTACACCCCCCCCCCCCCCCCCCCCCCCCCCCCCCCCCCCACTCCCATTTCCAACACACCGGAGGCTCATAAAAAGCCGTACATAATGATGCACCAGCGAAACACACCACGACAGCAACAAGCATGCACACAGCGCACTGTGACAAACGCACAACCACAAGCCTCCCTGAAAGAAGCCCAACAAAAAAACATAAGGGAAAGTGTTTTTTTAGATGGAGACAACAAAGAGTGAGAGTAAAAGTCTGTTTTCACTTACACACATGCACTCGCCTGTGGCTTTACACGGTCTGTAGGAGGCGTAAACTTCATGTTATGGCCTCACACACTCATCATCATCATCATCATCATCATCATCATTGCAATGGAGACAGTCGCCCACTCGCTGGCGGTTATGGTGGAATGCACCCAAGTTGACAGGGAAAATGGCAAAGAGTCCTGAATCAGCCATTTTCCCCCCAACAGGATGTGACCCCCTGAGGGCACACACACACACACACACACACACACACACATACACACACGGAGCAGGAGAAGTAATGGTGTGTGTCCAGTGGCAGGCAGGGGGGGTCCTCTCATGTCTGGCGGCCATAATGATATTATTGCTGTAGATGGAGCGTGCTGGGGAATATTGTTCCACGCCATTGGAATGCTGCAGACGTCCACTGGCACCACACACTGGTGCTGATGACAGAAGTGGGTTTGAACACCGGACCTGTTGGTTGGTGCCTGTGATGGGAAACCGCGGTGTGGATTCCTCCTTTAGCCGGAGAGCGGATCCATGTTGTTTGTCTTTCCAACAAAGACAGACATGCGGGGCCATTATGAAAAACATGGTGCTGTGTTATTACTCTGAGCCTTTGAAATCCAAGGCCGACGACTCCATCACTTACCAGAGATCCTATCAGACGGAAAAATAGTTGAAATAAATATCAAAGGCCTGAGCGCTCATTGTGTTCTGATCTGCCTCTGATGCTGATACAGACTGCAGTTCTACCTCTGGGCCTGAGAATGAACGCGCACTCCAACGCGCACGCCACCGGTGTCCAGGCCCATAATTAACCCTCTTAATTAATAGAGGGGGAAAAAAAGTTGCAAATGAAGGAAATGGATTTAATTAGCCTGGACTTAGCCCAGGCACACGTGCGCACCAGAAAACACACACACACGTGTACCCACACGCGCACACAAAACAATTAAGCCTCTTTTCTTCTGGCTAATGGCTTCAGTGACTCAGAGCCTTTCTCATTAAGACTATCAATAATATGCTGATTACATGCATCCAGCAGTCTCCTTTATCTGGGCACAAAGGGATGAGTGTGTGTCTCCGGGGTTGCAGGGGTGGAGCGGTCTGCACCACCTTATCTGCTGAAATAGACGTTGGGATTGTTTGGCTGGAGAAGTTGCGCGAGGCGGCGCGTTCCTTTGTTTTCCGCAGTTGATCTCAGCGGAGGCCATGTGTGTCTTTCACACATGGGGGAGGAAGTGTGTATGAAGATGTGGTGCTGATGGGGGCCAGATAACAGACTGAGGTGTGACTGGAGATGTCTCTGCTGGACTGATTCTGATCTATATATTCTCTGCTATATATGTATACGTGTGTGTGTGTGTGTGTGTGTGTGTGTGTGTTTGACAGACAGGCATCTGTCACAGAGGCAGGAAAACAATAGTTCTGTGCTTTGACCTTCAGTCTCTTCCTGTTGTAACAGACATGGGGGTCCCTCCCAGCGGAGGAGAGAGGAAGGTGGGGTCCTTGACCTGCAGGGCCACACCTTCACACCGACCCCCCCCCCCATTCTTTCCTCCCCAGACGGACGTCTGTCACGCTAACTCTGATCTCCACTGTTTTCCACTGGATGCTATTGTGAGGTTTGTTTTTCGTCCAGGTTTTAAGATCCTTCAGGGGACGTTTGACTGAATGATGACAGCTTATTGTGTTCAAGGCTTCCTGTCAATCTGCCGTTTATATAATACACTATAATCCATTGATTTGTTATGGTATGGTATGATGATTTGAAGATGTCAGCGCTCTACCACTGATTGACCTTTCACCTTTCAGACTTCAGGACGGATTAACTCACTGAAACTGTGTAAAGCTGCGGTTCAGTGTCTGACAAGTGAAGTTGGTCCAAACCCACCTTCTCCTTCATCACATGTAGATGTGCCCCATGAGCCAAAGGCTGCAGCTCCTCATCAGCTGTGCCAACAGCACCACACAGAGGCGCGTCGACCCAAACGCCCACCCTACCAGACAAATAAAACATCTGCACCAGGGAAGTCAACACGGATGTGACTGTCTGCAGAACAGATGTCTTCTCTGACTGAAACAACATCCATCAGATCCATCACATACCGAACCCAACACCTTCCTTTTAACCACCAGGAGGCTAACCACAACAAAAGGCCCCTTCCACCTATTCCTGCTTCAGATGTGGGGTTTTTTTTTTCTTTGGGAGACAATGGAGGAAAATATTCTGGCCTTCGTGTTTGATGTGGACGTCTTTCTTCTTTGTGCTCGGATGGAAAAGTTCGGAACAATGTTTGGAAGCAGCCCTCAGGTGCGTGGAAAGGGAACAAGGCCACCGACAAACGGGGTCATAAGATCACGCCT
>JAFBJQ010000369.1:0-72500 GCA_016785345.1 Trinectes maculatus | reverse complement strand
AAATATATTTCTAAAACACTAAGGTGGTGCTGGCTAAGGCTCTGTGTATCCATCCTATCATCCAACACTCATATGCTGATGTCAGTAAACACTCTGCTTTATAGTTCCTATAATCAGTAGTTTTAAAAGTTTCAAAAATTGTATCTAAATGCCTGTTCTGGCATTTTGGTTTTCAAACTTCACCGTGCACCATCGTCTCAACATTGATGCTTTTCTAATCAGTTATATATTAGTTAATGAGTTGCAGGTTGCCTTTAAACTGACTCACAAATGATTCAGTATGGATTATACAGTATGTTGAAATGGACTCTGGTGGAATGGATGACGCAATCTGAGCAATGGCTGCACCAAATGATTTATGATGATGCATAACCAGCCTTTAGTCGGTGGACAAATGAGTCGGCCTAAAAATGGATGCTCTCAGCATTTTGAATACAGTCGATCCAGAGCACTGTGCATGCATCTAATCACTACGGTTAAAGACAGTGGAGCCATTTTCAATCCACCAGTACTTAGGCCTTGCAATAAGTAAAATACTCATTGGAATCATAGTGGGAGTAAAATGCCCAGCTGATCCCACACAATCAATAAAATTGACACACACAACACACATTCATTATATTATAAGTTACTTTAAAAGGGCATTACATAGATTTCCTGGAAACTTACCATAGCCATACTCATAAACAGAAGAATATATTGATGTATGATGATTTATTAGCAGTTATATTTTTTTTTAGGTTTTAGGTTTGAACATCAACAGTCTGGAAGTCTCTCGGTTGGATCCAGGGGTGGTCCTAGCCTTTTGGTTTTGCCTCCTATGGTGTTGTCAAAGGGGCTGGTGTTGAACAATGTGACAGCCCACTGTCCATGTGGGCCGCTGATCTACTGGTATTATGGGCTGGTCAGACCAATATATAAATAAAAAAAAGTGTTGAGATTGTCGGCTCAAATAGCACGCCGGCCTGATGATGGCCACTCCGTCCCTGCTCATAAACAATGGTTGTCTAAACATAACCTGGCCTCAACCAGTGATCAAAAAATCTGCTTCTCATACTGACTCCACTAAACTGTGCTTTAGTCTGACATTTGTCCCCATAGAAATCCTGTGACACACACACACACACACACACAGACACACACTCCGTGCCTGTGCTTTGTGTCAGCTGTAAGCTCTTCCCATTAAACCTTTGCTGCGGTGAGCATTTGGGTTAAAAGCTTTATAATCAGGTGTGTTCTCGTTTAGCAATTCCCGGGATCAATATTGTCCTTGACACGAGAGCTTTGCCCCGTGTGTGTGTGTGAGTGTGTGTCAAATCTTCAGGCCCGGTGTGTTCGTGTGTTCGACATATATTCACCCGTCAAACTGTTTCCCGCTGCCATCTCTTCATTCTGCGTTACAGAGAAACTAACAGTGGACGCCTGTGTATGTATACTGCGGTTGTTTTTCTGCCTGACGCCCCCTCAGCTGATCCTGAGGTCCACTCTGCAGACTGCTACAGCAAGAAATGTGGAGTCAAAGCCCGTTAATGAGCACTGCACACAGGCAGACATCTGCTTTGGTTCATTTCTGTGTGTTTCTGAAACATACTCTGTGCTTGATTTGTATGCCAGTGGCACATATGTATTGTGAGACGATATTCAGTCTTAAAATAAATTTTATTTCCCACAAATGTGATCACATTAAAATGAGTTTTAAGACTCCTTCAAATCAAATGGTGTTGATGTTGCAGAAAAAGAGTGGCTCTGTCTGTCCATTAAGACACTGCCACCTGTTTCTAAAAAAACTTTTTTTAAAAAAAGGAAATATCTTATTACCTTACATCCTTTTGCAGTTTGTTGTGTAGGTATTTGTGTTTTTAGCCTGTAGTGTGCTTGTACTTTTGTTTGCGAGTGTGTGGGTGTTCAGCGACTTTTAGAGAAGCATGCCGGCAGCGGCGCTTTTACAAATACCTCCTCTGCATTGGAATCAATACGTTCGGCCTTGGGGGGATGAGCTTGACCTATGTGAGCTGTTTTTCATAATCACATCTTGAAAACTGTTTTTCTCCATAGTGGTGCTGGTTTGGTGGTGACCCCCCCACCCACACATATTTATACTCAGGTGCATATGAAGATTAATAGTGAATATTAATTAAAAAAAGAAATAAAAGCCTAACACATAAAAATAAAATGTGTAAACGGGGATTATAGCAGTATTTATTTCAGTATTAATACTTTTTTGCTGAGATTGTGATTATGTGTCAAATACTACCAGATGCATTATGTTATGACAGGTGATTGTATATAGTAACACAGCATATATCAGCTTCATAAATTGTAAATCGAACCCATAAATTTCTCTGCCTCTAAGTGTTGGATGAAATATTATAATTTACATCAGCCCCCCTGATGACTAACACTGTCTTCAACCCCAACACTGCCAAAGGCCCATGTCCTCACAAACTGTGATGCCTTCATTGCCTGTAGCATTCCACTGAAGCAGGCCTTGGCCCTGACAGGACAGGCTGTGATGTTCATTGTTCGTGTGCTCAATAGGCAGCACATGGCGTGGGCAGCAGGCAGAGGGCTAAATTTGTGCCTCTCTGCTCATTCCGGGGATATTTGTGACTTGCTCCTTGTTGACTCGTAGCGCTCCTTGCTGACAACGGGTCTCTGTGTGTCACAGACTGCAAAATGCTGGAGATGTGCGCGATCCCCTGAGAAGCATCACGTGCTAATTGGTAGAGCATGATAAAAAACAACCAAAACAAAACAAAACATTTTTGAACCGGTTTAAATCTGTTTTGAAATATTATACACACACACACAGACACACACACACACATATATATATCAGTCAGTAAACCCTGACTTAGACTCAGCATTTTACAGTCAGATAAGTGTTAGGTAATGTGAGTAATTAAAATATGTGATGTGAACGCGGTGTTTTGAACAGTGTTGTTTGTGATGTTGTCATCCTGCTCTGACCGACAGACACTGCTTCATAAATCACTGGCCACATCTTTTTCCTCAGGGAGATTCACTGCTGTTTCCCAGGCAACGAGAGCCCCCTCCCTTTCCCCTTGGTTCCTCTGGACTATACCACTTTTACTGCAGGGTGGACATTGAGTTGTTTATCTGACAGATGACGGGTTTCCTCGATTTAGCTGAACCGCATGCACCAAGATATTATTATTGTACACCATAAGTCTCTTAATTACAGTTGATGACGAACGAAATTATTGATTATGAACGAGTTATCAATATTTTGACATTGGTAATATCCCCTCAGCGAAGCTCGCGCAACATTTCCTCGAACTGTCAAAATCGCTTGTTGCTTCCTACCTTAGCCTTAAAAAGTAGTTAGCGAGCTAGCGCGTAGTGAGCCATAGCAAATCCCAGTGTTTCTCTGAAATACAGAGAGGGAACGGAAAAGTTTGCCACTGAGAAGAGAAATAAGGAGAAGTCACAGTCGAAGTCTTTTTCTCTTGCTGTCGCCCTGTTTCGGAGACTGGGTCCATTTTTTGTGCCGACATAGCGCCGTGGACAGGCGGCGGTGGCGGCTGGGGGGCAGCTGGATGTGACAGGTTCGTCATCAGGTAAGCTGCAGGTAGTTAGCTTAGCAGCTAGCACCCTCCGGCTCTCCTCACTTGTACGCTATTTTGTACTGCTTCATGCTGATTGTATTGTTATTTTGGACATTGAAAGCGTCTTGATGTGCTGCTAATGTTATTATAGACTCGTTTGCTATGCTAGCTCCCAATCACTGTCTGGATGGCGAATGAAAACAAGTGAAAGCTGCTCCCAAAATCTACATCAGTATGCATTACGTCGTCGTGATCACTGCACGAATCTTTCTAATGTTTTCTAAAAACCCACCGTTTGCTATTAGTGAATTTAGAAATTCATATATTAGTATTAATAAATGACAATAAAACTGTTGTCGTAAGGTGCTTAAATCTTATTACGCAGAGGAACTAAGTCTGACAGCAAAAAGCTAATTGATGTCACTGCACCTCTATCAGTGAGTTGTTAGATTCAATTACTGTTTACGAGGAAAAATAATTCAACTTTATTAGGATGTAAGCTGAGTCACTTTCCAATCTAGTGCTTAATCATTCTAGCTGCTTGGTCATCAACACTTATTTGCCCCTCTGTAAATGCAAATTTACAATGATAGTATAGTATGGTATAGAATAACACAGTATATTATATTTTATGAGTATAATTCCATAATTTAAATTAAATTCATTGTGTACATTTAGACTATTATAGCAACAGCAAACAATTATAAACGTTATAAGTAAGGGGATGAGCTCTGTATAATCAGAAAGACAACTAATTAGCTAAAGATGTTATGTGAGATAAATTAGATTAGATTAGACTATAGGTTTGATCCTCAGCTAATGAGAGTTTAAATGTAGTGTATCCGGTATATTTTGGTTGATGTGGTCCATTTAAATGTAGTTTTGTATATAGATCTTGGTCGAAAACACACTGCTTGACATCTTGATTTTGTTCAGCACTCGTTTGTTTTCAGTCATATAGATGTAGTGTGTGGCAGACGTACCAGAAAGAGTTAAAGACACAGGAAGCACAACATTCTGCCACGTGATATTTGATTATGGCTAATAATAGAAAAAGACAGATGCCTTTTCATTGATCTGTCTTCGGTGCCCTATTTCTGAGCCCTTTTCCCCCCTCTCCATCATGTTAAACTGCCCTGGTGTAATAACACAGAGTCCAAACAGTGTTCAAACAGTTTTAACCTGTCTGTCTTCATTTGCTATAATTAGTAATTGTTTCAGAATGCTTCTTTTGTGTTTGAGAATGAATCCTCTTTGGGTGACTGAATCCCAAGTCTGGTTTTGTGTGAGTGAGCCAAACCATTTGGGGTCATACGGGACAGGGATAATAAGTGGGGAGGATATACCATGTAGGGAGGAAGTGGCCCAGCTTGTTTGCCAGGCTTTTGTTTGTTTTCCTGTCAGATAAATCTATTTAGGAGGTAGGCTATCTAAGGTCTGCCGGTGGAAATTGGCTACGAGCAGGGCTTGTTGCACAGTTATTGACAGTTATTCAGTAACATGGTAATTGAGACGTTTGTTGCAGCCAAATGTTAAATTGGTAAGCTTCATGCATCAGCAGTGGCGGAGCAGGCTTCTACAACTGCTGTTTTTTTGACGAATGATAAGATACGCAGTTGTTTTTTTCTGGGATCATACCAGTCAAGTTTCATCTTGCTGTCTTATTCAGTGGTGCTGTCTCTGAGCTGTTCCTCCTCTTTAAAACTTCTGCAGCTGTGTACATTGCATATTGTTATAAATCTGCATTCATGGAAGATGTAAAATGACACTCCTGCTTTTGTAAGAGGCTGATTTCCCCCCCACCTCTCTATTCCTGCTTCATCTCATGGCAGAGCAGTTGTCTGTGTTATTTCCCAACCTGTGTCTCGGTGCCTATTTGACATCTGTATTCAGTGTCATTTGCGGATGCAGACGATTTTTATGTCAGTGAGATTAATCTCCCCGAACCCCCATCTCCCCAAAAACATTTGACAAACCTATTTCCTGTGGCACATCAGATTATATATGGCTACGAAGGCATAAACAGCTACTGAAGCGTAAATGGTTTTGTTTATCTTGAAACTGTAATTCATGTTTAGCCCCACTGATGTCAACGAAACACCCAGGCTGCCACGTCATTCACAGCCTTTGTATGAGACAGAGGGAGAGACAGAAAGAGAGACAGAGACAGAGAGACAGACGGTACAGCTGTTCTATTGAATCTGGACCCAAAAGCCATGAAGCTGGATCTCTGACTCATCACTTCTGTGATGCTGTGGTTTTGTGGCTCGTGGTGATGCCAGTCAACATGTCATCAGCTGGGTGGGGTAGCAGACAGAGCAACACTTCAGATCCCAGCCACAACCAGTCTTTTTTCCCCCCACATTGTGATGCAATAACAACAAGAAATTTGCTCACTATTGTGCAATTTTGTAACCCTGCAGACTAAGAAATGAGATTGAAATGGAGCTTGAAAGTTACCTTACAAAACTAATGAAAGCATATGGGTAAGAGAGGAGGAGAGGTCTTGGGAGGACAAAAACAAAGTAATGCATGCACTATACAGTGTGTGCGTGTGTGTGCGTGTGTGCGTGTGTGCGTGCGTGTGTGTGTGTGTATCAATATATATATATATATATATATATATATAGCAAGCGATGGGGAGGAAGAGTGTCTGCTAGGTTGAGTGGATGAGTTTAGAGGATGGATGCTGAGTGGATGTTGAGGGGGAGGAGGTGCACCGCTCCTGTTTCCTGGGGGGGATGGTGTTAAATGAGATGTTAGGACCAAGACGGCCAGACCGAGCTGATGTGTATATAACACGACTGCAGCAACTCTGTTGTCGTGTTGTCGATATTACTTTGTTGCATTAGACGTACTATACATTTAGATGTCATATCCTTGTTTTTTAATTATAAAGCAGTTATGTCCATAACGCTAATCAACTTTTCCAGTTAACTGAGAAGAATGGAAATAAATTAAAGCGATGAAAAGGGCATGAAATTATCCTGTGTTTTTTCTGTAAGTGCAGTTTTGACCCCTTCGTTTAGGCTGCTATGATCCAATAGCGAGTGATGATTCAGTGAGGGGGTTGTCTATTGGTCGGAGCTGTTAAGGGGCAGGGCCTTTCCTTAAGCTAGTGGGCAGGAAGAGGCGTGTGAAGGGGGTTGGCTGGAAGTGTTTGAGCCAGATAGTTGGAGTAGACACTCTTCTGCTTCCTGCCCGCCTCACTCGCTTGCTCCGTGGTCGAGAGAGAAAGAGAGAGAGAAAATCCCTGTCTCGGCATGGACCCCCGGCTGCAGCGCACGGCAGCTTGTGAGGAATGACAACATTTCACATGGTCATTAACTCCAGTCGCTGAGGCTGAAAGGAGAAGCTGTATAGTTGCTCAGTGTCAGTGAAGCGCCGGGTGCCTTCTGCGTTTGGGACAGGAGACAGACGGAGGCAGAGCTATGGGACAATACTGAAATGAGGTGGGAAAGAACCGTCATACCTGCCGGTTTCTTCTTTCTCTCTCTCTCTCTCTCTCTCTCTCTCTCTCTCTCTTTTCTAAGGTTTTCTTTGCAGAGTTTTGCTGCAGTGTGCTGCATACCAGTCAGGGTGGGGAGGAGGGGAGAGGGAATGTTTTATCTATTGGAGAGAAAGAGCGTGAGGCCAGAAACGAGGGAAGAAAAAGAAAGAGGATATATGCAGAGCGGGTTAAATGTAAAGGTGCAGTGGGAGCCTGCAGCCAGGCAGTAACTCTCTACTTATTGCAGGTTACAGCACTCTCTCTCTCTCTCTCTCTCTCTATCCCTCTCTCTCAGGCAGAGGCGCTATCACAGCTCAGTTCTCTGTGAAGGTTTCAGGAGCCGTTTTTGCCACATGGGCAGCATATTTTTCACTTTACAGAGAAAAAAAACTTGACTCTGCCTCGCGACTGCTTGCTTTTTTGGGGTTTTTTCACAAAGTTTTTTTTCCCCATGTAAACCATTTACATTTTCCAAATATGAAGGGCTTACTACAGGCAAAGGTTGTCTGTACAGAGCAAGCGCTGATGTTTCGACACACTTTATGTGTGTGGACAGAAATAGCTGCTGGCCTGAATAAGCATTAACTTTTACAGTTGTAATAAGGCCCACATCATGATCAACCTTTTGATTGAGATCAGGCATAGTTGATGTGTCCCTAGCTTTCCACTGTCTGTCCAGATTTAGCTTTATGCTCAGTGCTTGGCCTGGTGCGCCTCAGCAGTGGAGAACATCGCCAGCATGGAAAAGGCCAGGGTGGTGTCATACGTCTGGCCGCGGTTCAAGGGGAAGTGGGTGTTTTCTAAAATGGAACATCAGTTCAGCCCTTCCTGTTGGGAAAAGAATAGGATACGTCTCAGACAAGCACCAAGTCCTTGCTGCAAGACCCTGCCAGCCAGATATAACCTTGTTTGAAAATTGACTCTCATGCAAATTGTACCTTGAGATGGTATTAAAGGATTTAGTGCTTAGAAGGTTTTTCAGACATCTTCTGCATTAAGGGGGAGTCTGGTTTCTCTGTGACACCAGGGTGAGTTTGCTGAATCATTCAGCTCTTATGTTTTCAAGTGCTGCAATTTAGATGCTTAAGTTTTCCATTAATTTGATACATGATACATCGTGTTTCGGTGAGTATAAGGCTTTGGCTGCAAACTGTACTGTCATAATTTGTGGCTGAGACAAGTAGATAAGAACATTTTACACAGGAAAACAAGTGTATTTACTGAATAAAAACAGTCAATCACAGGTGGATTCTAATAGGTGCGTGATTAGCTTTGTGTAATGTGATGGGGCACAGATGAGGAGAAGAAACCCTGGGCCTATGGCAAGAGCAGTGCCATGTGGGTCACTGGGGTTTAGTTAAGGCTTATGATATAGAGCACACCTATATGCTGACTCTGTGAAATGCCTCTTGTGTTGCCTCTGTACAGTTGCTAAGTCCTGGTATAGACTCGCTAAGCTCACTCACTTCGCCTTATCGCTAATGGTGCTTGATAATATTGAACTCTAAGAGTTTTAGCTTATGCCAAAACAATTTCATCAGCATCGTAACATCCATAGTATTAAATATGATAGGCTGCTTCCAGTGCATGTTGCAAGGGAACATGCATTGGAAGCAGGGTAAGGTTTGTCGGGGAAGGAGGACATTTTGATAAAACCTGCACTTATTTTCCATTACTCACTGGAACCTGAACATTTTCCTATTCCCCCTCTACAATGAGGCCCTCTCTCCACAGCCTTGAAAAACATTGACCACTTGTTCCTCTTGGCCATGCAAATGACCACACGACTGTGGTTTTCCAGCATAAAATGTTAATACATGGAAATGCAGCCACTCAGGTACCCTGCTTTGGTGCTTGTTTGTCATAGTCGATTATACATCTACTTTCTTTCGATGGCAACACCTGGCTCATGCCTCGGTAAATGTCGCAAGGCTTACGACCACTGCAAAACAGGTAGCTTATCGTCTCTGCTGAACAAATACAGGCAGCTGAGATAAACTGCACAGCTCAGCCAGAGCACACAGATACCAGACTAATGGGTTACATACATGGTATTCAGAGGTCAGAGCCAATGACTTTCACTCGAGACACCCCAGTCCCGCTGACACTCATTCAATTAAGCAGACTGACCAAGATAATGCCCCTGCAAGCTGGCCTTAGTAAGCATCAGTAATCCATAACATCCAGTGCTGTGGTGCTTTTCCTCACCCTGTCTGTCCACTGGTTGTCCTGAAGACAGAGAGGGGGCACAGGTGCTTGCAGGAACTTAGGAAATGGATACACGCTCAAGATTAAATATTCAGGTAAAGGGAACACATATAATAACATTTGCACAACACTTTTGGTGCTTGTGAAATTATTATATAAAATTATGGCACCTATTTTATTGCATTATTTGGAAACTATATATTCCTGTGTCGACAGAGCAAGGTGATCACACTAGTCACTGAAGAGTTATTTTTGTAGAATTCTGATCCTCCTTTTTTTCTGGAAAGACTCGAAACTGCAACCAAGCCACAAGGCTTTACAGGATGGCAGATGTCAGAGTTAAAAACAGGGTGCTGCATGGTCTATACCTACCTGCCAACCATCTGTCCTTCCCTCTTCATACCAGCAGCATTGTCCTCGGAGCGCGCCTGCTAAGCTCAGTGTAAACTCAGCCAGATTGCATGTACCAGAAGCTAAGCTAGCCTAACCCAAGCCAGAGGCATTCAGTCTGAGGAAGCGTCACACCAGTCTAAACCAAAGCTATAATGTGTCTAATCTCAGTGAAGTTTCCCTCTCCATTAACAAAACAACACAGACAGTCAGAGAGACTATAACTTTTTGGAGACATTATTTTATCATTAAACCGGAGTTTCTTCCGTTGACATTTTAAAGTTCTGACAAAACTAGAGAATGTACAACTCACTAATTAATAGCTGGTCTTCAAGTAAGAGGAATGTTGTTTAGGACAGCAGGACAGCAGAGCATAAGTACCGTGCCAAAGAACTAGCAACCATTCACCCGTATGACAATGCTGTAAGGGCCTCTGCCTGCGCAGGGAGTTATAAAAGGTTTTCTCCTTCTCATACCAGTAGCATAGATATCTCAAGTGCAAGTCTCAGCTTGCCTTCATTAACACCAAGTGAAGCTTGGTGAAGTCATATGACTTCAAATGCTGCCCACGATATTGTTCATATGGAATTAAGGGTTTTCTTGGTGTTTACAGTTGATGCATCCATATGTTTAAAACAGTAAAGGTCTGTGAGTGTTTTTGGCTGTTTCCATCTCGTCCCTGTGTCTCTCATGTCCTCAGCCTCCACCCCACACACACACACTCACACACACACCTAAAACCATTTCCCGATGTGCCAAGAAAAAAGCTGCCTGTGTAGTAGCTTAATAATGGATTTCATACACTGAGATTCAAAAGGTCACTTCCTCAGATTGTGGCTCTAACAACTGTCCCCCCTCTGTCCCTGGACAACAACAAGACACAGAGACCAGTTCCTTCACAGGAGGCACGGCACACATGCACACATTCCCTCTGTGGATGTAAATCGACAGACCACTGTCAATGAGCCGGTATCTAATTCGGATGGTGGAAGACCAGTGAATATTCGTGTCTGGCACTTGCATATGCATCTGCCTCGGTTCCTCTCTGGCTGCTGGACAGATGCCTGGAATAGTGCTGTGCCTCACCGTTCTCTATTGGCTGCACCAAGCCTCTGTGCATGGCTCCACAGGGTGTGTTGCACCTTTTTGAACTGTGCTCAGAGTTGATGCTCTTGTCCACTGTCACATCGCACAAAGGCTTTTGCCATTCACTGCTTTGTATGCAATATGTTGTAGAGCCAGCGGGCTTGTAGTCACCCCGTATAATGGGACACAGCTGTAACTGGGGGACATAAACTCAAGTGGCTTCTCAGTAGCCTCACAACTGTCTTTCCTCTGGGTCATCAGCCTCGTGCCCTCTAGCACTAGCACTCCACTGGGACAGTATGCATCCAAATTCACACCAACATTCCCACAGCTAAACTGTAAAGTCTGCTGGTATTTAACAAGCCAGTTAATCTCACTGAAAGTAACCTCAGTCTCTTTCTTATTTGTTTTCTGTGTCTCTCTCATCTCCATTCCAGATCTCTGACAGAAAGTGCCTTGTGAGACAACATCCCTTCTTGAAGATCCCTGAATTTCTCTGCCCGCATTGCATGACAGGATACAGCTTGGCCACAAACGTCTCGAACCCCTGGCTTGTGCTTTACTGTTCTCAGCGTGAAGAAATCCCCAATAGAGAGTTGGAGCTGTGAGTAGGTACATAAGACTTTACAGAAACTACAGAAAACCACAAAACTTTGTGTTGTTCCAAACTGTGCCATTGCACCTTAGAATAGCACCACTTTTGCTCCCCGACATCCACCCTTGCACAGATATCATCAGTCATACAAAGGACATTTTGGGAGCATCGGTAAAACCAGCAGAGCTGATTTCTGATCATTCCCACTCTGCCTTGTCAGAGACTTACTGACTGATGAACAAGTAGCTATTTGACTGACGGATTCTGTAGTAGAAGTGAAGTCCCATGCTCCGGTCGCAGAGACTTTGCCAGTCCATTAACTCCACTCTCCTGTCCACAAGGACAAACCTTATCCACTGACCTGAAGCAAATCATTCACAGCTACATGTTTAATCAGTTTTAGTTGTTGTTTGTTTTATTTATTTTTTAAAAATTGGACCTGAAACACCTCCTCAGACAATAACCTCCTTAAACCAAGTGGCTCCACTCCACCTCAGCTCCATAGCCAGCACTGCTGACATGGCTCTAAACATCGCCTCTATACGGGACACAAAATGGCTGACCCTGGAAGCGTGCCGGCAGTTTCAGAGAGGGACTTGTTCACGCAGTGATGAGGAATGCAAATTTGCCCACCCACCCAAAAGCTGCCAGGTGGAGAATGGGAGGGTGATCGCCTGTTTTGACTCATTAAAGGTAAGGATTTTCAAATACTGCACGTAACTGCTATGGTCGGTGGATATGTAATGAGTTTTACTTCCCATGGTACTACTGAATACAAAATGAAGTCATAATGTTTCTGATTAGATTATATTCAATTGCATCCACAGTACCAATATAGTAACTTATGTATATTTTACAGAAATGAGGTTCCTAATGGTTGGTGGGTGTAGGTTGTCTGTGCATATTAACATGTGTGTCAGGTCTCCAGAGCTGTGCTGCAGTAAGCACACTGCTGTGGCCTGTGAAGCTAAAGGCCAGAGGGGTCTGTTGTCATATTGTGTGTGTTTGTGTGAATGTGTGTGCATGTGTGTTTGGTTTTTTATATGGTAAGTCCTTCTAATGTTACCATGGCCTTGTCCGTCATCTGTACTTGTGGGTTAACATCTGATCGCCTTAAGTCGTTCCAGGGCGTCTATTCCTGGGTGCATGTCAGCTGTCACATACAACCAACAAACAACATCAACCGCCAGAGTTTTTTGTAATGTTTGCTTCCCACAAATCCAATTTGAAGTATTTTTTTTCTTGAATATAGGTAGGTATAGTTCATCTGATGACCCTTTTTGTCAGGGTTTGCGTTGCTGATATATCATATGTTGATACACTTATTCCCGCAGATTTCTTTTTCATAGCTGTAAAATATCTTAAATTAGTTTAACACGGAATCCTTTGACAGACTTCCCAATTATAACAAGGTCACTTCGCACAAGCTCCCACATGCTCCAAATAAGGCGGCTGCATTTACTAGCAGCCTATTATTTTCAAGCTGAGTGGAAAGAAACAAAAAAAGACAGCTGTGACAATGATAAATAGCCAAAGAAACTAGAGCAGAACACTGTAACTGTGAGTCGCTTGTCTTCTGAAATACTCACTGTGGCTGTATTTCACATGTACATGAGTGTTTAAAGCATATTTCACAGTCGGGTATGAAGGCATTGACAAAAGACAGACTAGATTCCCACTATGTAGTGATCTGGTTTTAATTCTGATGTGGTGAGCTCTGCAATAGATCAGGCATGAGAAGTGGTGGTTTGTTGGACTGTGAGCCTTCTGTAAGACTTTCCACAGCTTTCCCGTGCGTAAAAGCCATCCTCATTACAAGATACTCTCAATCAATGATTTATTTTACACGGTGGAAACAAGCCGTGTTTATTGTGTCACAGTATTAGCTGATAGACCTAATGCATGATAAGGTTTGCTGCATTTGCACACAGCTTTCGAGTGATATTTCCTTAACGTCTTAGTCGGCAAACAGCTGACTTGGACTGTTTGCTCATGACATGATATTGCTGTTCCCTGAAAAAACGCAGTGTCTCAATACCAATGCTGAAACTAAATCTCAACAAACACCTTAAACTCTTGTCAAAGTAATTGGATAATAACAATCTTTTATTTTATTTTATTTTATTTTATTTATATTCAGTTTAACTGAGTAGAAAACGAGCAAATGTGCCCTTTAGAGTGCAGACCTGGGAAAGTCAGTCAGTCAGACAGATTTTGAAAAGTTATAGACAGATCTCTATCTGCAGCCGCTCTTTCCCTCTCCCTCCCTCCACACACAACATGAGACAGGACGGGAATACAGGATTCTCTGTGCTATTAACTCCAGCCCTCCTCCTCCCTCACAAAGACTTTCCTCGTGACAGTTAAGAGAATGAAAGGTTCATTATGCATAGGAAATGTGTTATGCTCCATGACAAGCCGAGATCCACCCATTTACATATCTGGGTCCTCACATCTGATCATGCCAGGGTCGTGTGGGGTCAGGCATGACCTGGCCAATGATCAGGAAGGTTCTTCTCAGAGACATGGCCCAGGATAGGAGCAGACTAGAGGTGTAACTGTTCTTGACAGGCAAACATGCTAGTTCAGGGTTAAATTTCACTGTTGAGATGGTTATTTTCCTCCTGAGTTGGTAAAAACATTTGAAATCCTATTCAGCAAAATATTTTTCTCCCCTGTTTTTGCAGCCTGCTGCAGGCTAAAAAAAAATAATGTGACATAATCAGTTGTGAGTTAGCTATTTGTCCCATGAGTAACTAAGTGCTTGGTTTAATAAAGATCTTTTAGATGAGACTGTGTAAATTACAGGTGTCTGACTGGCAATCTCTTGGCAATCATTTTCTGCAACGCAGCTTTGAGAGGCGTTATTAATTTTAAACACAGTGCAGTGGGACTACTGAAAAAGGCTACTGCCATCCTTCATGGCAAGAAGAAGAGATAAGCGCCTGATATATTTTTGGGTATAAATTACATTTTAGAGTATAATTTAGTCCTTGGTCCTCCATCTTTAGTCGTGAAAAACTACCTATGCTTTTAAGATTACCAATAAGGATAAGGATGAGGATGAGAAATAGCCAAACCGTCACTGGCAAAAGTTCCATGCATCTGGAGCTGACAAATGATCTGAGGAGGTAATGGCGAGTGGTTTTGCATCTTCTGTTAGCGTGCTTTGCATGGGACAAATGGCAATGAAGAATCATTCCTGTTTGTTTTGCTCATGCTTTCTAAATCATGAGGCTTGCAGCATCCTACACCGCTCGTAGCAGTTCTATAAGTGTAATGTCTTGGGGGCTATGTCTTTGTCGCCCTGCTCTGCTCTGAAGGCTTTAGAAATAGTCTCTCTGTGCTACATCATCCCTCACAAGAGGAAAAACCACAGCCATATAGTCACATGTGCTGGGTAAACATGCTTACCATGTCTCATCCATTTCATGCAGACAACACAGCAACATTGCGTGTGACCTCAACAGCTGGAGCAGTGTCACCATTTAATACAGTCAGCACCGGGTCTCCACAGATAATGTGTCGTGGTTCGAGCCATTTCCTTTTAGTGCTCTTATGCTTGTTTCGGCGTCAATGACATTGCAATGGCAGAGATGAGGGGAGGAAGGGATGGTCGGAAATGAGTGAGAATACCTACGCTAATGCGCTAAATGCAATCACGCTAGTCATGTGATGATGTCACCGTGGTCATGCCTCAGACAGTAGCCTTTGTTAACATAAGACTCCTCATTTCTCTTCTTATTGGCATCTCAGACCAAGCTGGTTAGGCTGTATTTCTTCCTTCTGCAGTAAAAGGCTGTGGCTCATGTCCAGTAAGACTCAAAATAAGCAGCACATGGAGAGAAGGTCATCTAAATCACTGTTTTATTTATTTTTTCCTGAGTGTTTAGTTGCATGTATGTTTGCAAGGCCATCAAACCTTTTTCAGAGCAGATCGAGATTTTATCGGGTGACTTCCTTGCTTGGTCAGGCTTCAGCAGTCTGAGTGGAGGGGCAAATGTGGTGCATCCTGGCACTATCACGTTTCCTCAAGCTGCGGTTGACTAAAAGAAAGTGGAAGCAGGAGAAACAATAGAAGCTACTTTCAGGTGTGTGGTGTGTTTTCTTATTTGTGTCACAGACTGTGCACAGTCCCCCTGGGGCTGAAGTGCCCTGGTTTCCCTCACTTGGTAAGAACATCTTAATCCGGTACTCTGCTTGAAAAGGGTATTCGTGTGTTTTCGGTTCGTGGGATGGCTGAAGTCGGTCATAAAGAAGTAAGAGAACATGGATAAAAGAATAATAAATAGGAGGAAAACCAGTGATTCAGCCACAGGCCTCTCCGGTCTAGAGGTGACAGGTCTAGCCAAGCAGAGAGTCAGAGTATGATTACCAAACTAATTGTGGGATAGTGTTTGTGACCTTGAGTTCATCTGTTACTCTATAACCATTAGACCAAGCAGACCCGACACAGTAAACGTAAACGCTAACAGCTATCATAGACAGTTTTGAGAGCACTTTTACTTAATTTTAATTTCCTCCTTCTGGGCATTTAGTATTTGCTTAATGAAGGCTCAGTGAACAATAACCTGTGGCTCCAGCCCTCTCCTCTTCTGTTTTGAGAGATGGGCTTGGCTACATTCCTCAGTGTACTCATCTCATACGGGGCCACTCCCTGTAAAGCGCAAACGTCGAGGAGAATGTATGCAGCGCAGCATGGGTTGCTGTTCTCCCAGGGTCATTCACTCCGACACAATGAGGCACTGACTTGAGCTTAACATTGGGCTGCAGTGGATGATGCCCCCATCACCACCATGCCTTAAACAGACCTTCTCATATGAAGACACATCCATGTATGCTCTCCGCCTCCCACCTGCACAGTGTGACCCACTGAAGCCTGTACCATATCACCATTTTCACCCGAATCTTTTCATTTTCAGTCTCCGCGTGATGTGACATATGCATGTTGGTGTTGTAATTTTCAAACGGTTCAAACAAAAGTTCAAACAGACGTAAATTGTGAAGTATATTTATCGAGGTTAATGATGTAATGGCAGACTAACTGTGCTACAGTGTGCTGCTGTTGATCAGAGAAGTTGATGTGAGGGGTTGGCAATTTAATTGGGCCACTGCGCTGACCCACACTCTGCACACGTGTCTCCTACAGAGTGGGTCGAAGCAGCACTCGTCACAGAGACCCTGCATTCCACCATGAGCACTGAGTGGCAGTGGCAGTAAAAAACTCCCTTTTATCAGGTATTAACCTTGAGCAGAACCAGGCTTTGGGTGGGCAGCCATCTGCCTCAAGAGAGAGGCAGACTAATAACAATAATAATGAGACTAATAACAATTGTAGCAGTGGGTGTTGAGAGAAGGATCATGGGGCAGCAGTCACATGAGGAGAGAGGAGCACAAAGCACAAGACTATAGAGATGTTTCCCATTCAGTCTTTATTTTTGCAGTTTCACATGGGTAAGAAAAACCCTATGCTTGAGGTTTGTCTTGTGCCAGATTTAAAGGACATATCCTAATTAAAGGTCTGTTGCTTAGGTGATGGAAGCTAGGGCAATGCTATTATCAGTAACTGTATTATTATTATTGCATAGTGATTCTCTGCAGTGTTTGGGACCAAGAGTCATAACTTCATCTTTGAGTTTAAAACCCTGTAATGGGTCTTATAGCATTTACATACAGTATGTGTAATGAATCGGCCCACTCTAAACTGTTTGCTAATGCAGTCTTCCTTTTGCCATTTCATTGATTTCCAGTTTTAAACGTCCACTTCATTTTATCTTTTCTATAAAACAAAAAACATGGGCTCTACTTTTGTTCAGTATGTAAATAGTAGTAGTTGGTCAACAAAATGATGAATCTGAAAATCTGCCCATCTGCTGGACCAGTGTCCGACCTGGTCTCAGTCTACCCACTACCTCTGAGTCATCATTTTTTCATCTCACACTGCTGCCCACGGTGCTGATAGTACAAGACTCGACTATTTTTTTTCTCTCTCTGTAAAAAAGAAACGCAAGTAAAATCAACTTCATCCTCACATGTAAGCCAGCTGGACTCAGAGACTGTTACTGCTGCAGTGAGCAACACTGCAGTTAGGCTGAAAGTAGATCTATGGCGAGATCTATGACAGGAGGCTTGCTGCGTGCTTGACCTTTCGTATTGGTCTCATTAAATATTAATATGTCGTTTCATCATCACTCATCAGAGACAGACTGAGGTTGTTCTCATCTAATTTCTACTGAGAGTTAGGTTCATTTGTCTGCTTCATTTTCCTTACATTTTAAAAGGGGCATTATCTTCAGAAAATAGTTTTAGCCGGAGATTCCTAAGGGTCGCAACCGTATGTTCCTCGTTTTCGCGGTGTAGAGCGGCATATGGTATTTGCTGTGGCCCGTATTAAACATAGAGATTAATAGTTGCTCAGGAAATGTGTTGACTGCACTCCCCCCTTGATTCTTCCTCTGATTATAAAATGGACAAACTTACAAAGACACACCGCCCAAGATGCTCCATAATTCCCATTTGGCCACCCCCACCTCTCTCTCTCTCTCTCTCTCTCTCTCCCTCTCCCTGTCACACATATACACACACATGCACACACACTCTCACACCTAGGGAGCTACAAACAGTTAGACAGACAGGCCCAGCTGTCTCCCAGGGGCCAGCCTTTATAATGAGACAGAGATCTTCTTAATTGGCTCCACCTAATGAGGCAACAGAAATGCCATCTTAAGGGGCCCTACACCAGAATGTGTCTCCTCCATTTTTTTGTCTAAATGACTATTGGTCTGTGTCAAGCCGTCTGTTGTGAACCAGGCCTAGCATGACATTCCTGTCCCATGTGAAAATGTGTGAGTGCAGGAAATCCCTATCTCACACCTGGCAAAGTGTCTGCTAGTTTTAGGCACCTAATTTACTGCACAGTACCGCAGAACACGCCCATGATTAGTTAAGCAAGTTCTGCCCTGTTGACTCGTGCACCGGTCACAGTGACCAGCAAAAATGCACATTGAAATTTACTATGTCAGTATCAAAATTATAAAAAAATATTGCTAATAAAGTGAAGTGTATTAAGGCTGTGATTCACGTGAGGTTGACTCTTAAAAAGCATGTTGACAATGCAGTCGTCACTTTACCGTGTGAACCCAACTCTGAGGAGTGTTCTGACTCATCCTATTCAGTCTTGACATGTGGCAGTGATTGACTGTGCTGTAAAAGTCGAACCTGCCTTGATTTATTGTGAAACGCTGTCTATGTGGTCTGCTGTGCTGCAGACTGTGTTAAAATGACACAAATGGATGGTTACATCAGCGTGTGTGTTTGTCTGATCTAAAATGCTCGATTACCTAAACTAATATTGATATTGCATTTGGTGCAGAATAGTAGAAAATGTATTCCATAGTAGCTGGAGCATAGCTGCGCCAAAGTGGAGTAATTAGATTGGCTGGATGAAAGTCTTGGAGTGAGTGTAAAAGGCACTTGTAGTAGTGAATGAAAAGCTTACAGCTGTCTTGTTAGAGGAAAAGCTGCATGTTGTGCATGTTTGCCTATCAACACATGCTCTGCTCATTCAGATTTGATAGTGGTTCTTCGATGACATTCTATTGATGCATCTTTTGTTTGGCTGAGCTGAATATTAATTCCCGTAAAGGCAACAAAACTGGATGATGAGTTATTATTAAACAACACATGGGTCTCATTTGTAGTGTTAGACACCAGAAATAGCAACATTGGCCTCACCGAGTTTATTTCTGAGATATGGGAACATTGTGACGTAGCCACTCAGAGTAAGAATACAAGCTGTCGAAGCCCCAGTTACAGGCTCGGTAATGTATACTATTCTGGTTGAGATAGTTTTTAATACCTAATCCAAGCTGGAGGTATTATTTGTGTCACACCCTTCCCCCTCTTCCCTACCATACAGGGTGGCCATACCATAAAGGTCAGCTTTAGGTCATTGCATCATAACTGTGTCTATGTGTGTGTACGTGAATACAGTATGTCTGGGCCGACGGGGGAACCATGCAAAGTTCATGGACGAAAGTGAGATGACCAATTTCACACCCAGCAGATGCCTTCACCAGTGACCCGCAGCGACAGGTGGGAGACACTAATTGAGAGTGGGATGAATTCATGGTGGGTGAGGGAATGAAGTGAGAGGAGGATGGAGAAGGAGGAACAGTGGTAACGGTCAGGGGCAGAGATTGGCACCACATTTGCTGTCACAAACCATTAAAGGATCCATAGTAGGAAAAGATGTGTTGACATTGATTATGTGGCTAACGTACACACAAAACCGGGTAAAATGTATTCTGTCTTTTTGTTTATCAGATAAAAAAGGCATTTCGTGGTTGATCAACAAGCAAATGTTGCCACTGCAAAGTGTGTTCTATAATCCTGTTCTGTTTGCATTGCCATAGTTTGGACTCTCTTTTTGACTCACTCACTCCCTAGAGCCACGTCTGACCTGAGGGAAAACAGGAAAAAGAGCAGGGTGATGACATGGGTGAATCGTGTGTCAATATGTTTACTGGAATCAGATGATTCAAAGATAAAACACACCCTGCAGCTCAAAGGCTGTTTGAGTCACTGTACCCTGGCTTATTGATCTCATCTCTTTGACCAAAGGGCACTCACTACTCTAACCAAGTAAATCACTCTCTCCACGACAATGTTCTCAGCCTTACGAGAGCTGTTTTCATCATCTCCATGTGGGCTACAGTCTCTTCAGCTCACGGGAGTGAGTGTCCTCAGAGACCTCATCATCATTATCAACAAACATCAGGTCTATCCAGGTGATGGTGCTTTTCTTTCCCCTTTGTTTTAATATAGCAGAAATGGGATTGAGGATGCCTTTTAGACAACTGACACCTACACTTTCCCTCTCCCAGTTATCAGTCAAATATTGATTATACCAACACGCAGTGGCGTGTACATAGCTTATTCTTGTTTGATCACTCTCTGACTGATGTATTGCTCCTCTCATGCCTCTCTCTTTATGCACGCAGGGATATAAATAACTGTGAGGTGTTATAGTATGTCGTGAATGTGATGAAAGGTACAAGATTCCTGCCTGGAATCGTGTTGGTTTGTAAAATCTCATTCGAGTAACTGCACTCCACATTCTCTGTCATTTGAATTATAAACCTATACTTCTCAACTTTTTTTGTTGGCAACCAATGCTTTCATCTCCAAACTGGAGAGTAAGCAGCAACATTTCTGCCCTTAACTCCGAAGTGGGTTAGAAAGACGCTTTGATGAATAGATCTGCTCTCTCCCTTACGTCTCATTATCTTCTTTTATGGATTTACACAACTCCTCAACACACTCTGACATGTGGTCAATTGCGTCAGTGGTGGAAAGAAGATGTAGGCTAGCCTTCTTTAAATTTTATCGCATTGTTTGTGTAACTACTCTCATTTGCATTCGCAGTGGATTTGTATTGTATTTTTGCAGAGCTGTGGCGGCTTTGATCAATGGAGAGTGATTTAGAATGAGGTGTCTGTGAACATATGAGGAAATTAAAATAAGGACCGCTGGCTTTCCTTGGCTTCTTCTTGGGGTTGTAGCACAGTTCCTTTCAAAGTAGGGCTTTGCTGTTAGGTTGAATTTGGCTAATGGGCTGCTGTCATATCTGTGTAAAGCTGAAGAGATCTGTCTTCATAGGGAAATGACAGCTTGTCAAAAGCATGCTAATGCCTCAGTCCTTTAGCTCTGACTCACCTGTCAACCGACTGAGAGGTGGCATTGTCGTCCCTTAGCCTATCTGGAGGGTGTGTATTTGCAGAAGTGTGGGAATGTAAGACATTTGCTTCACTTTACATGTACTGTATGCATGTGGCATGAGTGTTTATCCCTCTGTGTATATATTTGTGTGTGTGTGTTTGTGTGTGTGTGTGTGTGTGTGTGTGGATTATACATGGGTGGGTTTCATGTGTCAGCAGGTCACAGATGATCAGATTAACTGAAGCAGGGCTCCAGCCTTCAAATGGATTAGCAGCAGGGACCTGGATTCTGCAGGTGCCCAACTGCAGTACCGCTGATTACCACTGCTACAAAAAGCTCTCTCAGCCTATATGTGTCTGCGTGTGTATATACTCTTTTTAATGTTCATACGATGGACATATTAATTGCTTGAGATGTGGGCATGATTTTCCACGTCACGTGGCGTTGGGGTTGTTTGCTCTTGCAGCCTGTGGGAGAGAGATTCCTGCATTCCTGAGTCCCAGGACAAACACGCAAGAATATAAACATCGTTTTTGTCTCACCTTTGCCCCACTCCCCGTGTCTGTTTGTATCTCCTCCTCGCTCTCCTCATCCCTCTCTCCTTGGGTAATCTCAGGCGTGTCAGCAGCAGTGCCACTCCTCCATCTGTGGGATTACAGCTGGTGAAACAAAGGCACTTAATTACTGCTGAGGCAACAGTCCTACGTGTCTGTGTGTGTTGTTTCCAAATTGTCTGGTTTCTGTCCTGTACACTAATAGTATTTTCTCTTTTGGATTTAATCAATTATTAGTAATTGTCCTATGGTCAAATAGCCTCAAATATACCTATCACCTTATAATCAGGGCAAGAAAGGAGATGGAAGATGACAAACCTCTGCAGGCTTACATTTAAATGACTAGCTCTTCCTCTCTGTTCCCCACTGATTCCCGTTCTCCATTACCAGCCCAAATGTAAGCGAAAAGCCTTTGGCTATCATTTCATAATGGATTTTGTGTTTCCCGGTGTCCAAGGAGTCTTGCACCTTCAAACGGATCCATTAGTCCAAACCGATCCATTAAAGCCCCAAAACAAAACAGGATCCTTAAGAGGGAGCTTTCTCTGTGTTTAAGGATGAAGGGAAGCCCTGTCCATGTGCATCCATTGCTGTGGTATCCTGCTGCATGCCGGGATCACTGTATCTGCTTTTTTCGGTCTTCTGAGCACCGAAGTGCCCGTCTTCTTTGCATCTTATAGCTGGAGGCTTTCACCAAAGTGGTTTCCTTTTTGACCTGTTATAGGCTGACCCATAACCAGCTGTTAGTGCCCCTTTCTCAGTTTACACCGTCTCTTTTGGAGTAAAGTGAGAAAGGAGGGAGTGAAAGGCAGACATTTTTAACAAGAGGACTTTTCAGCAGTGACCTGCTATGGAGGTGATAGAAGATCAAACCAAAAGAAGTTAAAGGTATTTTTTATGTTTTTGTATTGTGGTGGTAAGGCATTAGCTTCTGATCCAGGATCAGTTCCAGTGGGTGATGCAGGCCAAGAAATATGAATATATGTCTACAAAGCACCAAGCCGAAGGTGTGTGTGTGTGCGTGCGTGCGTGCGTGTGTGTGTTTGTGTGTGTGTACTGTATGTATGTAATGTCAAAAATGGAACCCACATAACATGAATGTCAGGATGTAAATGCCACACTGTGAAGCCAAGGCAGTGTGGGAGATATCAGGAAACAGTGAAAGACATGAAGAACGAGTGAGTGCCTGTCCACCCCCCTTCTTCTTTGGTCAGTGTGGATACAACAGGTTCTCCTGCTATGCTCTAAGGGGATTACACATATCACAAGCTTCATGTCAGAAAAATTAGTGTCAGTTTCTCATGGAGGCCCTCCTCCTCCTCCTCCTCCTCCTCCTCCTCCTTCTCTTCCTCCTCGTCCTCGTCCTCCTCCTCTTCTTGAGCTAGGAAGGACAGTTGGGTGAACGGGTGGAGGAAGGCTTGGCTCGAGTTCCTCTGTGTGGTACAGCCATTTGAAAATCCGTTGCCCTGGGATATGCTGTACCAGGCAGTTTTGAGCACTACAAACAGATCCTGTCATAGTATTTTAGTGTTTTTCTCAAGCGTCAGCTCCATTCATCTTAAGATTTAGACAGTTGTAGTCACAAACCCATGTCTTGATAATGCAATCAACCTCCACAAGTAGCCACTGGACTGTTTAGTGCTGACTCTACAGCTTTAAAGCTCTATGTGCCATGATCTTTCTCCCTGATTGGCTTTTTTTTGGAGTGGGTTTCTGCCAATATGTCAGTCACACTGTCACTGATCATGTCAGTGAGCGCTGTGCTAGCATTATAAAGACATCACAGGGGCTCAGGTATGGAAAGCTTGCCTAGCATTTCTGCTGCTGAAGGAAACGCTTTCCTGGGTTAAAGTGTTGATGTGGGGAAAGAAAAGTAATGATTCATTATGAGTGTGCATCCATCTTGGATAAGCACCAGGGCAGCAGATACCCTATTAAAGTGGATTGCAACCACAGGGGTGTAATTTAAAGGTGTGTTTCCTAACACCTTTACGAGGACATTTACAGCTCTTCTTTTAACTGCAGCCTATAGGCAGCCTCTCTCTGTCTCCAGCAGCGCTGAGGATAGAGCATTCATTGAGGGCAAAATGCAAATGTTACAGTGGTGAACGAAGGGGCCCACAACTGAAGCACTATTCTGCCAAGGGGGGTGGAAGACTGGCTCTCTGTGTCTGTGCCACCCACAGACACACAACAGTCATCACTCTGACCATTCAGCTGGACTGATGAGGGAGGTGGGGGGTTCAAGAGTTTCTGCCACTGATGAAGCTGGCGGGGTAAATCCCTGGCAGGGGATGCTAATGCCAGTTATACATGGCTCATTTGGGCCAGTGTTCCCTCTTCATTTATTTAATTTTATGAAGGGTGGGGCTAATTATTCTAAGACTCAGGGCCACAGAGGGGTTGTAGATTAATAATAGCTCTTGTTTCAGTGGATTGACTGTGTTCAGTAATGTCAGTCATCACAGAATTTTCAGGAAAAAAAGCTTTTGATTTTAGCTTCAGGCAGCTTGTACTTGCTTTAAGTGATATATTCCAGCTCAGCACGGTGTTGGATGTGGGGTTTTAACTGTAGTTAATAAATACATCGCTCACAGGGCCCGTCTGACTCACAGGATCGTCCGACAGCCCTCGTCTGTCTGTGTCTGGTAGCCATTATAAACAGATTTATTCTTAAAGTGACCGATGACAGCAGAAAGACGTCTGTTCATTTTAAGCTGACACTGGAAACATAAGACAAGGACAAAATTACACCAAGGAAGTGGGTCACTGTGAGTTTAACTGTGTGCAGTTAGAAGATATTGTGTGTTTCTGTCTGTGTTTCTGTGCAGTACTCATGTTTGCTGTACCCTCCTCAGCAACCTGTCAGTTTGTCTGGATGAATTGGGTTCTTGTGTCCTTGTGCCTCTGTGTTCACTGTGGTAAATGTTTGCCTTGTTTTGTCTCTCCCTTTTCCTTACATTTTGTCAACTGAACACTGTGTGCCTGTGTGTGATTTGGAGCATGATCAGTAGAAAACTGAGAAAATATTTTTTTTCTTCCTTCCTTTGTTTCCATGCATGAAAAATGGTGTAATTGAAGAGTGAAAATCGCAAATGGCTTGTTGTCTCTTATCTGTTTTACGTGCTTTATTTTGTATTTGAAACCTTGGGATGAATCCACATGACCAGGTCTCCCTTGAATAAGATATTTTATTCTTTCTATTTTAATTTCTTAATTAACAAATTAAGAAATAAAACTGATTAGGGTTGCAGAATTGAGACTTGAATTTCTTCCATGTTATAAATGTCGCAGTAACTAAATGGATGAAAAGCTTATTTAATATTGGACCCTTACTAGAAGGACTATAAATAAATGGAGGAATCTCAGTGTGTAGAGTGAATTTAATCCTCATCTGTTTATAAAATTAGCTGTCTTTATCCTCTTCCCTCTGGATCAATTCTAATGTAGAACACATTCATATTGACATTACTGCTATAAACTTGGAAACTTGGCAGATAATAAGCATGTTCTGGTTGGCGATAAAGTTAGGGAATTAAGAAATGTGCCAGCAGTAATCTCTCATTTTATAAGATCTTGGACGGAGGATGAGCGTCAAGTGAAAACCACCAATAATTTATCTTTGATCTCTCCTTCAGTGTCTTTCTTTTTCAGAAACCACAAGGAGATAATTATCCAATCTAAAATCAAAGCAGTTATTAGTGTAACCAGAAGCATGGATCACAGCATATCATACACACAAGTGGGACAGAGCACCCTATAACAAGCGCTCGCCATGTGTGAAAGGTATAATTTCACCATGTAGCTATGGCTACCCACCAGCAGTGTGAGCATGAATCAGAGGTGTCTTGGTGCTTTCAAAGATCCTTTTCATAGACGGGCTGCTCAGAGGCAATGCTCCAAGTGGGTGGCTCAGACACAAGACACAGTGCACTCGCTCTGTGTGTCTGTGTCTTTCTTTGTGTGTGTGTCACCCTCTCCAAAAGACAGATAATGGCACAGAATTGTCTTCAGCCTCACGTGTTGCTTTCTAACAGAGCCTCTATCACACCAGTGGATCAAATGACTGCTTGAGCCATGAGCACGCCTCATTTTCATATGTGATGCTGTGCTGTCTCGCCACCAAGCTTACCTCATCTTATGTGCTTTGAATCCTAAAGTGTGGCAGGGATCATTTGTGATCGTTTTTATTAATTGCACAATCCAAATGTACTATAATCACTATGCATGCCAATCAGATAGTTCTTAAAGCAAATTTTACATTGTCATCCTTATTTAGAGCTAATCTGAGAGACAATATGTGGGTGAAATCTTTTTTAACTGTTGTGCACAGTACCAGTAAATTAACATTTCCAGGCTTTCATGAATGCACCACGATTTGTGTCTTTCTGTGTTTTTTTAATCATCATTGTTACTTGATGACGGCTATGGATGCCTGGAATGTATTTTCCAGAATAGTATTATTCTCGAATAAAGCTGTGGACTAACGGAGCCGTGCCCCCAAATGACTGCAGCCCTATTTATACCAATTGCTTCTTTACTATTTGACCAGAGACTGTGATTACATCTCCACAAAAAAAAACAAAAAACAGAAATATCCAGGATATTGCACTAGTAACATCAAGCCACCCTCTGCACTGTAGTGAATGTGTGTGGGGGATTTAATAAATGTAATAAATTCAATTCTAAATTAAAATTTCTTCATCCACCTTTAAACTAACCACAAAGCAAAACCATCCTAATTTATGGAATGAACATGCTAAACGCTCTGATAGATGATGAATGCGTCAGTAAGAAAAGGCTCTCAGAGTTTGACAAGATGAAAGAGAAAGGTTGTATGGGTCCGAGTCCTCCACTTATAAAACACTGCATTATACAACACTCCTAAGTAGCTTCACCTCCATTTACGTTATCACTTTAGCAGGGAATAATGATGAGTAATTGCGCAAAGCAGTCACTGGGTATTGATCAACTGAATATTAAGTCAAATAAAGGAGACAGTGGCTTTATTTCACATAACTGACAAAGTGAATGTGGAGGTTCTCCACTTTGTGTTTACATGCGTCTTTATTTGTGTCCATTTGTGTGTGATCTTTGTGGCGTGTGAGGGTGATGCTGTGCTCCCTGCAGACTCAGTTTGGGATGGCATCCAAAGCACAGTTTCAGCACCGGCTCCCTCTATCTCACACACACACACACACACACACACACACACACACACACAGTCACACCCTCCCACATACAGTTTCTACTGCACATACAGACACACACATGCAGTTACATCTGCCTAAACATTCTCTCTCTCTCTCATGTATCTTCCATACATACATGAACACACCTTTTCCCAGCCTCAGTGGCATTACGTAACGCATCCCTGGAGTTTGGGGGATTAGTGCAGAGTTCTCTTGTCTGGACAGGTCTCAACAAATCTGGTGTGTTTGTGTGCAAGATTGTGTAAATCTTTGTGTATGTAAGCCTGTGCTGGGTTGAGTGGGTGATGCTTTTTGTGATTGTGCAATTTAGTATGCATATGTGTGGGCAGGTGCGATTTTGTGCATGTGAACTGTGAGGAGGAGGAGGTGTGTGTGTGTGTGGGGTGGCTTACTGCTGTGTTAACACAAGGGTGTTGAGGTCACTCATGGCTGACTCGTGACTCTTATCATTGTGGAGCTGCCCCAGCGTCTCTCTGTGAATGTCAAACCTGTTATCTGATACGTGTGATGCTAGTGTGTGAGTCTCGTGGGGAAAATACCTAATTCATATCATTGTGTTTTTATTAATATGAATACAAAAAATGAAAAAAAGATTATAATATCTGCAGATATATTATTCTTTGTGGCTTCATTTGATGAAACTTGTAGATTATTGATTGTTTCAACTGGGAGTGCAACTTTTTTTTGCCTTTTGTTTGCCTGCACATTTAATGTCCAAATGCACAGCGGCATATTGTGGGTATATGGAGTCGAACAGGTTGAGTTGCTACTTCGAATCCATATCATGCTTTTTTTATTTTCATCATGACCCTCGGGATGTGTTCCAGTTCTGTGCTATATTAAGGGTCGTGTGAGAATAAGAATAATGTATTATTTTTTTTATCACGTTTTCATAGACTCAGGGAATTTGACGCGTATTGGTCAAGGTCATTTCAATGTCCTGTTAACACTTTAAAAGCATCATGATCAGAATAATGTCATTCAGAATAAGGTCAAAGGTCATATTCTGGAATCAGAACTCGTGCTCTTGTCTTTGTCACAATGACCGTCTTTATTTCTTTACGTGCAACTGCTTGTCTGTGGACCTGTGATACAGGCCGGACCAAGACCTACCAGAGTGAACAAGCTAACAAGTCAGACACTGATAATGATCTGTTAAAACAATGTTTTTTCTGAGAGCTGAGAGCTACCTGCTACCTCCACTGGATGAGTACAAGCATTCCTCAATGCCTAGCTCCCATAATTTTATGTCTCCCACTCTACAATATGAATATGAATGCTGCCTTCAGCACTCGATGTTTTGGAGAGTGTGATCAGTGCCCACATACACAGCACATCTTCAGGTAGACACAACCTGTCCATAGTCAGGTTTATTATGAACAAGATATAACCAATGGCCTTGTTTGTTCTTTGTTTGTTCCTCCCCTCTCCACCCCCTTTTTGCTCACTCAGGGCCGTTGCACACGAGAGAATTGCAAATACCTCCACCCACCTGCTCACCTGAAGACCCAGCTGGAGATCAACGGACGAAATAATCTGATCCAGCAGAAGACGGCAGCCGCCATGTTGGCTCAGCAGATGCAGTTTATGATCCCTGGCACCACCATGCAACCTGTGGTTAGTTCTGTTCTCACTGCTGTGGGAATTGACTGGCAGTGCAGCATGATTCACTATTAAAATAGCCACGCTGTTAGGCTTGTTATATCTTAATTCCTGCTGAAATGAACTTACAGATCAGGTTGTAGCAGTTCAAGCCAATTAAACATTTTGTGACACGGTTACAGCTCATGCCAATGTGTCGCAGTCTTGGCACCACTTTGAACGTCATTGAAAAAAATATGACATTACAACACATGAATACAGGCTACAAATGGATCTAGTCTGTTCTCAGAACTGATTCTGGACCAGGAAGACCATGAGCTTATTCCCACAAATGTAGTTGAGATGCCCTGAGGCAAATCACTGACTTCCCCAGCTGTTCTCTGCAGGCTGTTCTGGAGTCAGTGGTTGTACTGGGCAGCCGCCAGGTGTGAACACATTTAACTGCCTCCGAGTAAAGCTTGGCATTTCTAAAAACAAACATGCATGACCAGCACAATTTTTTTTCCTCATAAACCTGCTTCACACTCCCTCTCTTCTTTATCACCACCATTCTGTATAACTGCATCCTTTATTCATTCCAATTCTCCAGTGTCTACTTCGTATGACTTCTCTACATCTTCTCCATTTTTATACCCACCTCCCGCCCCTCACCCTCTTGCTTCCCACTTTCCCTCCCTTCATCCATCATTTTATTCCTTAATCCTTCTACTACTGAAAAAAAAAAACGTTGGTAAACGACTCTCTCTCGCTCTCTCTGTCTGCAGCAGACGTTTCCAGTCAGCCAGGGCCTCGGCTCCAGCACAGGTTTGAGCTACACACCCTACCTGACTCCCATGTCCCACAGCATGGGCCTGGTGCCCACAGACATCCTGCCCAGCACCCCAGTTATCGTCCCTGGCAGCCCGCCTGTCTCAGTGACCGCCGGCTCTTCCTCCAACCAGAAACTGCTGCGTACCGACAAGCTGGAGGTGACCCTCTCTCTCTCTCTCTCTCTCTCTCTCTCTCTCTCTCTCTCTCTCTCTCAGACACGACAGCTACTTTAGTAGCTCATGTCCTTTATGAGATTGTGAAGTATAATTATGGTAACATCTTTCTTTGATTATGGGTTTGACAGAGATGCAGTAGATGTGTGGCGCTAATGGCTAATGAGTGTCATTTATAACTCCAGAGTATTAATAAGACAACCGCATGGACATTATACTTGTGATACAATACACACATAATGTCAACACGAAACGAGAATACTAACTACGTCTGCCGTTACCACAGGAGTCAGCTATACAGCTACATATATTAAAAAACTTTAAGTAAAACACATTAAACCTGTACGTTAGCCTTTAGTGTGGAATTGCTTGTTATATAAATTGCCAGAGACAAGGTTAAGTGTTTTTAGTATTGTGTTTCACAGGCAAGTGATTAAGGACTTGAATAAATACATTTTGAATTTGCCTTGGAATAAGTCCAAATAAAACCTCGGTTTTTCTTGTTGAAAATCTCAATCTATGCTACTTATTGGGAAAAAAGCCTGGTGGATTGTGTGACTGCAACTGCTTTGTCTAAGGCTGTGATATTTATTCATGTCCATTCTGGCCTGAGAGCATAGAGATACATGTGCTTGTTTCTCAAGAAAGTAAAAAATTAATCCAGGATCCACACGACAAGGAACATGTGATTCTGTTATTACTACCAGTGAAAAATACAGAGGAAATACAATGTGGAATATTTAATATTATTAGTTTACAGTGAGTTAAATGGTAGTAGTGTGGTGATTATCAAAGAGTGCATATAGAGGAGTTTTTCTCCCACACTATATTTATAAAGATAAATAATAATTTCCCTCAGACCTGGAGGTGATGCGTAGGTGTTGTGCCTGTATATGTTTTTCTCTGGGAGTGCTATCACTTAGCAACTAAATGAAGTTGGCTCTAATGAAACAGCATCCCTCTGAGACACGCTTACACTCCCACACAGAGCCTGTGCGTGTGTGTTTGTGTGTGAGTGTGTGTGTGTGTGTCTCTCAGTCCCAGAGTGCAAGTCAAAAGCGGATCCCCATGTGATTCCTCCCAGTTGAACACTGACTGGTTCCCTGATTCTACCGTCATTTGAGACGGAGACACGTTGCAGTTTAGTTACACGTTGTTCAGTCTTTTTCATACCACGTCTAATTTAGATTTTTTTATAGTTTGTAATGTTTTTGCCATTTTTTCTCAACCTCCACTTCTGTGTAAATAGACTGTTGCTGATTTATAGACTACTACTTAAAGCTTATCAAAGGAAATTGATAACATATCAAATGCCCTTGCAGGATTTCACTTCCTTTTAATATGTACACATGTTCTAATTTTCAAAAGTCATGCACTGTAATGTTAAATATTGTATCATCAAATGTTCAGGGACAATCATCAAGACTTTTAATGGTTGTCTGTGATAGTTGGGTGGTCATGCTTTGCACTAAGAGCATGACAAGAGTATTTTGCTGCTGCTGATAATTGCAGTGATTCATAGCTGCTAAAAGTTCATGCATCTACATTTCGTATAATTCTGTGTGTCTTTGTTGTTCTCTCTTTTGCATGCCTGTGTTTTATGTTCACATCGGCATGTGTTTGTATTTCTTTGTGTTTGTGCATCTGTTTGTGCAATCTCCTGCTTCCAGGTTTGCCGTGAGTTCCAGAGGGGAAACTGTGCTCGTGGCGAGACCGACTGCCGCTTCGCCCACCCAAGCGACAGCCCCATGATTGACACCAGCGACAACACGGTCACTGTTTGCATGGACTACATCAAGAGCCGCTGCTCCCGCGAGAAGTGCAAGTACTTCCACCCTCCGGCTCACCTGCAGGCCAAGATAAAGGCCGCCCAACACCAGGCCAACCAGACAGCTGTGGCCGCGCAAGCCGCAGCCATGGTGAGAGCACAGCACTACAGCCTCCCCACTTTACTGTGTTAGAAACACACGCACACTGTAGTGTCATCACTGTAGTGAGCAGATTGCAAAAGGTTTCTACTTGTTGAAAGTACTTTTAAAGCAAGCGCCTTTCAGGTCTAGATGGGACAGTCAGGCCATTTTAAGCACACGCCCACACTTTCGATGAATCACAGTGACTGTTCCAAGTATCTGGAATAAGATAAAGCATTTTGAGCAATGTGTCACCAGTTAAATACGTGTAGGCTCACTGAATACACGTTACATTATGAGAAACCATCTTACTCATAATGATGAAACCCACAGTAACAGAAAATGTGGAGCACTGCTTTATTACAGTTAAAAAAAACACACCCATCTCTTCTGGTTTATTCTGGAGTCGACTCCAGCGTTCACTAATAACAGTGATCCCAAAGTGAGGCCATTGTATATAATAAACAGGGTTTAGTGAGACCTAAATTCATCAGTGTAATACTGCAAGAGCAATCTGTTATTATCTCTCTGCAGTACACTTTTATTTTCAAATGCCCTTGGTTCATACAGAGACAATGTGCTGGCTCACACACACACACACCCCCACCCCCAACCACTCCCCTTCTCGCAGTGATAAATGCAGCTCTCTGCAGATCAGTGCAAATTGAATCAGAAATGGATGAGGATGTAACATCAGGGATGGGGTGGGGGTGGGATTACCGTCCTCAGTCTTTAGTTGGAAAAGTCCCCAGCAGGCTGTGGAAGAGACAGACAGGTAGACAGGCAGTGAAAATGGTTTGGCTGTGTGTCCTGTTTATGCCCCGCCCGCCTCCAGGCTCTGAATCGTCCTTTAGCTGCTGTACTCGCACACCTTGTACTGTGCCAGTGTGCTGACTGACTTGTTTCCTCCATGGCATGGGCATGCTTTACGCGTTGCACATACCTCTCTCATTGGCTGGCTCCATTGCTTGCTTTCCCTGTCTTTTCTCCAGAAGTCCACAGTGTGGGTAGCTTAGTTTTGTTTGTGCACATGATAACGCAGTCAGAAATAAGAAATCAAAGCATGCATAAAAAAAAGCCACTAAAAACTAATGTTTACCTGTCAGCACAGTTCTAGAACTTTTCCATCGAGGGCACATTGCATTGTCTAGGGGAGTTTAATTCATGTTGTTAGTGTGTTTTCCTCGGTATCCTGTGCGTCACACTCCTCCTGGGTTGCTCATATTCCCCAGTTTATCAACTTTATGACCCAATTCCCAATTTGCCATCAGCAGTTACAAGCTGTACTAAAGGTGAGGAGGGTTAACCTCAGGACAGCGAGTTGTTTAGTCAGCACCTTTAATCCAGTTTTCTTTTAGCACTTAGCCTAAAGCTGAAGAACTTTTACTGAAGCAGAGAATCATAAAATCTGTGTTGCTGCAAATAGGTAATTTCATTTTCCATTATTCACTTTTTTTATCAAAAGCAAATAGTCTATAGTGAACTATAGACGCATTAACTGATACAGTTACCGTAAGATTATCTTGTTACTGAGATTATGTTGATTTATTGTGCCACATTGTTTGTTGCTTGCCATGCTGTGATCTTCCTCATCTCAAGTTCAGTGCAATCATCTTTGCTTTTCTTGTCACTTTAGTTTAACTAACCACACTGTTTAGGGCTATTAATGCTGCAATGCATCAGTGATGCATCATTCACTCTCTAATAGGATAGCTCTCTCTCTCTCTCTCTCTCTCTCTCTCCCTCTCTCTCTCTCTCTCCACACATACATGAAACAAGAGGCTTGTGCATGGACCTGTTAAGTGCTGTGCTCATCACATCTACATCTTTTTTTCCCCTCTCAGCAGTGACATTGCATCTAAGGTCGTTTTTTTTTTAAATAAACGAAAAATAACCGAACTTAAGCAATAACTTAAAATAAAACAGTATGTCCTCACCTCGATAGGTTGGCATTGGTTCTTCAAACATTTTTCAGTAGAACTCCTAAATTTTGTTTGTTGTGTTCAGGAGGAATATAAGAATAAACAGAGCTCCACATTCTGTGATAGAACTGTTAAGTGTGCCTTACATCATGCCACCTCCCCGAGTTCATTGATCACACCATCAGGGGACGATCCGGCATGATGCAGATTTTGTGTGAGGAATTGTCTAACTCCATGTGAATTGACACCACTACAGAAAAGGATGTGACTGTAAAATTTTTTTCTAAGATGTCTTATCTCAGCTGCCACAAGGGCGACTGCATCTCAGTAACAGCTGTACACAAACGTGTCCAGATCTTGCTGCCCGTCATTAAGACTGGGGTGAATAATATCACTCACATCCTGGTCTGTTAGGGAACATTTCTCTAAAAGCACCTTACACCATCAGAGTGATCCAGGAGCACTGTGTGTGCACTTTATTAAGATCTCACATTATTTATCCTCTGAATCGTTTGTGTTTACCTAACTAAAATTTGTTTTTGCATAGAAGTAAAATACAAAGTTGATTTAATTGTTCAGTAGTAGTTGACATTCATAGTTAATGCTTTCCCAGTAGTTTTGAAGTACATCGTAGACTCTTGCTTTTTTAACCAAAGGTTAATGTAGATGCTTTGTTGCTTTTGTACTAATTCAAAAATTAGCAGTGTTTTTTAGTAAGTAAAACAATTTTTTGTTTATGTGCATGCCTATTGTTTTGTATGTGGTATACTTGCATTCAGATTATTTTTGTTTTTGTTTTTTTCCTTCTCACCTATCCACAATGCAATGCTGTCCCCCATGACGCACCTCTGCTTGCTGTTACCTGTATGTTAATACGCTTGAATCCCATTGGCCCACTGCCATCATGTGCTCGCTGCCTGCTAATTAAAGACTCAGTCGACTGCCAAAGCAATGAAGCGACCCCTCGAGGCAACTGTAGACCTGGTACTTTGACCTTTCACCTTTTGCTTTGCATGTAGCTTCTTTAATTGTACTCTAGCCACTCACAAATTTAAGTTGGCTCTTTTGTCTTTGTGAAACCATGTAAAACACTTTTAAGTATAAATATATATGATTTACCATTTACAGTGGTAATTTTAGATTACACTATACATTTATTGAATGAGCTACAATGTAATGTTAAAATTATTTCAGTTAGTACTGTTTTCTTTAATGTGTTGTTGTTGATGATTGCCTTGCTACGCTATAGTTTTCTCATTGTCCTTGTGATAGTTACAGCAGTTTTCCATTTTTGCCTTGTGCTGTGCATAGACAAGTGACAGATTTAGAAAATATCTCTGTTGACTTATTAAAGAATGCAAATACAATCCTGTGATACAATCCTGAGCCTTTTGTTATGTGTGTTTTTGGTTGCCAGGCGTTCCCCCACGGCGTCCTCCAGCCCCTACCAAAGAGACCAGCACTTGAGAAGAGCAACGGAGCGAGCTCCCTGTTCAATCCTAGTGTTTTGCACTACCAGCAGGCGCTGGCCAACGCACAGCTCCAGCAGCCCGCTTTCTTTCCCACAGGTAAGAGCCCCCAATAAATACACGCAGCATACTCCCGGAGTATGCTGACCGCACACATGCAAAGAAACACTCACTAACGCTTAATCACTCACGCACTAGAAAAATCACTTTAGTTTTTCTTTTCAAAGAGATTACTTTGAGTGATGCACAGAAATAGTTGTTTGAGGTTAGTGTTTGTTCACACATATTTGCTGTCAGGTATAAAGGCAGTGCAGGCATCGATGACAACAAGAAAGGATATACGTAGATATGTACCCCCTGAATGGTTCTAGTCTGATAAACCCTGTCCATCCTCACCTTACTCACATCTGGATGAAGACCTGTGCATATTATTGTACTGACCCTGCATGATGCTGCTGTGTGGCTCGGTCCCCTCTTTAGTTTTCTTTCCTCAGTTATTTAGTTCTCGCTCGCTCTCTCTCTCTCCAGAAACTACTCTAATCACTCTATTGAGATCCTTCACAACTGAGAATCAGTGATAATTGCGAGAAAACAAATTGGGTTTTATGTAACATTAAGTTAGCGTGGAACAAATCATTGATTCATTATCCATCGTGTCCCTCCATTATGTTAGTAAACAGTAACCAGTGAACTCATAGGACCTGTGGTGCAAAATGTTATTTCATAAACAGTGTTTTTGTTTTCAGTAAAAGTGTAACTAATGATGGGAAATCGTCTGCGTGCTTCTGTTTACTGCATCCATCACTGGCTGAGAGCACCACTGTAACAGAAGCACCTGAGTTTATTTTGTCTTGTGTAACCTCGTTGTTATCCTCCCTCTCAATTAACCCATTTGTTTCCTCCTCTCTCTCCCTCTCTGTCTCCCTCTTTGTCTGCTTTCTCTGCATGAACACAACAGGGTCATTCTTGTGCATGACTCCTGCTAGCAGTCTTGGTAGGTCCCGACCTCCCCCGTGCTCTCTCACGCATACTGTTTGATGTGTGTGTGTGTGTGTGTGTGTGTGTGTGTGTGCGTGCGTGTGTGTGGGGATCAGGGGTGGGAGGGTGAGGTGGATTGGTGGAGGTGGAGTGGGATGAGTGGGCAATATCTGCAGCCCTTACAGGTGAGACAAAAGGTCGCTGCTTCACTGCACTGCCTCCTGTGATGGTAATGAAAAAGTACTAAAATTTACTGAAATTTTCATTAGATTTTATTGTTTCATTTTTTTTAGGCTCAGATATGTTATGAAACAGCTGTTTGTCCATTTTGTATCACCTGAAAGAGCTGACTTCCAGTTCTTGTTTCCTCACTGACTGTCTCTCTACACACAGATTGTTTATGATCAAACTGTTAGATAAAGCGTAGATAAAATACAACAGCCTGATCTGTTTATTCTGAAGCTGTAGGACAGCTACTGTCTCTTTGCTGTGCCGTGTCGATCAGGAAATTTAAATCAGTTTCCCGGAGAAATTACACTTCTGTCTCAACAGGGATGGGAGTTAAAAAAAAATCCGTTGGCTAAACAGCCCACAGTCCAACAGAGTTGCATTTTTTTGGCATTCACAGTGTATCCGCCCGGGATTTTGGCATTTTCCTGCTGTCCGTCTTGTCAAAAATAAAATTCCCATCCCTGCTGCCAAAAATCTATTTGATTCATTCTAATTGGTGTCTTGTGCCCCTTAATTTCTCCGGGAAAAACAGCAAACTGATTTTCCATATAAATTTCCTTACTTGTGATTGTAATCAGCTTCTCTCCTCTTTTTTTTGTTATGTTTTTCTCCCATGCTCTCTTTTCTTTCTTTCTATCCTTGCTTTGCAATGTGAATGGTTGCATGCCATCTGCCGGTGTAACCCTAACGATGGCTTGCTGGCTCCGTAACATCCACCAACATCCAACACCACCAACTTCAACAACAACAACAAACAATACCGTCACGACAAACACACGCATCCCAACTGTTGCCATGGTTACCATAATGCTCCACCTACCTGTCCATTGCTACCACCCCCTTCCCTCTCCCCCATTCCTTACCCCCACCCCACCTCCCCTTCTCCCACCCTCAAACCAAAGTCCCAATGATGTACAGTGCTACGCCTGCTACTGTCTCTGCAGCAACAACTCCTGCCACAAGTGTCCCCTACGCAGCAACAGCACCAGCCAATCAGGTTTGCTCCTTTTAAAGCTTTCTTTCATCAGTCCCCGGAGCTCTGAATAAGTACAGCCTTTTAAATAAGCTGCAATAACCTGCAGCTGAGCCATAACCCACGCCCAGCCCCTCCCCATCCATGCTTGTGGCTGCACTGGGCGAGCTCACACTGGCATTAAAGTCTGTGAGTGGGCGTCTTCCAGAGAATTTAAAGCTGAGCAAGCCGGTGCCAGTGCAGGCTACCTGCTTAATGTGAAACAGCCCTAACAAGCACTTCTTCAGAGCTCCCACATTTGCAAAGTAGTAGTTGTGTTGTGTTGCACTACTTCCTGGTTCTGTTTTGCATGTTCTGTTTTAAGTTTTATTTTCCACTTTTCTTAATGTTGTCAAATAAGCCTCTCCATCTGCAGTAGGGGCGTCATCTGTACTGCACGTGTGCTATTCAAACACATATTCAAGCAAATACATACAGACGATCTCTCCAGCAGCTGCAGCTGATCCGTAACAGTCACCTTGTTGGATCCTTTCCTGTTTCCATCTCTCTTTTTTTTTTTTTTACCTTTTCCTAATTGTAGGATGAAAGGGAGAATAAATATGAGTTATGAGCTGGGCCTGTCAGGGAAAGACAGATGCAGGAAAAATGATCGCAGAAGTTGTCTAAAAATGTCCTCTGATAGGCGGCTCTCCTGTTGCTGCGTGTCAGCAGGAGCCAGGAAAACATGGCCACGTTTGAATGCCAGAGTGACGCATGTGTGCCCCAAATTAAACCTGGAAATTTCAGTACAATGCTGCACTGTGGCCTCGTGCAGCTGGCAGTAATTTCCTGTTGGTCCTGTACAGAGGTGTCCTAATGACACTAAGTTAATCATGTCATTTTCAACAAATCAAAAGCCATCTCTAATGGCACATAGAAATGAACTGAATCAATGTATGTGGACGTTTGTGTCGTCATTGTGCGTGGACTTGTGCCAGTACCTCAGTGTTCTGTCTCATAATTTATCCCCTCCTTTTCTCTGCTGTTCTTCTTTGGTCGTACACCCTCAGTTTACAGAAGAAATACAGTATTAAATAATCCAGGAACCAGGAAAAGGAGCTCGTATGAGGGAAAATGGAGGTTTCTGAATGTTAAAATTAAAAATGACAGTTCATTGTAAATTATATATTCCGAATCGATCCTCTCTGGCCACTGTACCGTGTATGTTATTGCCCTTCGTAGGTCACTGGTGTATGCACTTCCTGTGAGTCACCGTCTCTTCCTGTAATTGGCATGCAGCAGCAGTAGCAGCAGGAAGCAGAGCTGCTCTTTAAAGATGCATGTGGGACAAGGAGCCGGAGAAACAGTGACGTCAGCCCTCGCTGTCTGTCTCCGTCTGCCACCCCTCTCCTTCTCCGTCTCTTCCCTCCCCGTCCTGCGTAAAGAGCCATCCAGTTAGGACACAGTTAATAGTCATAATCAGCAGCTGTAATGCACACAGTGCATGCCCTGTTTGGCACGGTCACCCCCACCGTATGGTTGTTCAGAGTTAACGCCCATACAATGATAGAATTTATTTTTCAATTTAATGCCACGTAATGATGATGTCACTGCCAGTCCCAAACTGAGCCACAATTCCTGACTTTGTTCTAGCATTATCTTGTTAGAATCAGCTATAAGAGTCTTGTCGGTGTAAGAATCATCACTGGCTTCTAACACCTGAATGTTTGGTGAAAACCTGCAGTTGGACAGGTGCGGAGGATTAACCTGACGCCACGATGACGTAAATAATGAAAACTTGGCGTGCAGACATGTTGATAGGTTCAGAGTCTGGTCACCTCAGGACCCTCTGAAATGTCGCTGTGACATGACGAACAGGAACCAATTACATCACTCCATGTTAAAGGCCATATTAACCATATGTTAACAGTGCTGCTGCGTCTGCGCGTAGCTGCCTTCACTGGAGTTTGTGAGGCTACAGCACCATCTACTGTCTGAATTTGGTGTCACGACACAGGCCCATGTGATCACGCAGGGTGCAGAAGTGATGGGAAGATTAATTATTAGAGTTCGACAAAAGTAATAAATTGATCAGCAGTTGAAGTGAAGCAGTAGGGATCACTCTCTCACTTCTTTGAGGAGGAAAACCTGGTGCCGTTCTAATTATAGCTTATAATACAAAACTAATATCAAATGTCTTTAGAATAAAATCGGATGTTGATGTGTTGCCTACCTGTGGCACCAGAGGGGTCATGTCGATCCCACCTGTAACATTTATTATCCTCATGTTTGTGTGCTGCAGGCTGTGCACATCACACGCCTGTGTAATGTTCACTGTGACCAGTGGCTTCAGTCCCTCACTGGCTGTCTGTTGTCCGTTAACAAGCACCACGCGGCTTTGTTCTGTTGCTGTCAGTGGCAGCCAGCAGCTTGTCTGCCTGTTTCACCCTGTCCACCATCTCCTTCTCTGCTCCTTCTTCTTCTTCTCTTTCCCCCCTTCCCTGTCTTTGTTTTGTGATGATTTAGTTTTATATCCTAAAGGCAGAATATATAAATATATGTACTTGACCAGACCAGTGGTCAGTTGCTGTTTGTAACTAATCTGAAGTTTTAACACAACTCAGCTACTGAGACACAAGAATACTATTCTGACAGATAGTTTCTCTACATATTGTTTGTTTTCCATTAATAGTGTAGTATTAGTCACAGAGATAATAATAAACTGAAGCAGCTACGTGAAAATGCACAAGTAGCCTGAAGGATTTTTCAAACCCGACTTGTTTAGTCTATTTAGAGGAAGTGGTCTCAGTCCTGTTACAAACAAATTCCTGTAGCATTTTTGGGAGCCATGATTCAGTGTCTGTCTGATCCAACTCAGAGAGATGGTTGCAAGCAGCGAGCATCTTTTATGCAGAGATCCTGCCGCAACACAACAGCGTCATCATCCAGACAGATGTCCTCCTCGGTGTCTGTCTCCACTGCCAAATTTAAGGACAATGAATAACAGATTATTACATTCTGATGGTGTAATGGTCGTTTCTCATGACGCAATCCCATCTGCACTTTGTTTAAAACACACAGAAATCTTAGTTGGGCAGAAAATGACATTTTATATTTTTGATATTTATATTTATATTTGTTTGAGATGTCAAACTTCTTCTGTGTCTTTCTTTACAACCACAGCTGTTTGAAATTTCACTGTCATCCAGTTGTGCTGCAGATTTATTTTTCTGTATTTTGTACATGTAAGTAGTTTCTCTCTTACAAGCGAACTAAAAACATTTCCTCCTTGTCTTCCCCCCCTCCCCCTTATTATATCTCCAGATCATCCTGAAGTAAGCGTCAGGAAGGGAACTGAGTGTCTCGAAGCTGCATTAGGAAACCCAAAACAGCCCCTGTGTAAATACTACCTTACCTCTCCCATAGAGGTCCAGCAACCTGCATGCTAAGAGTGTAACACTTCAATTTAACCATAAGAACTGCAGTGCTGGTGTAACACACACAGAAAAAAGATATATACTCTATGTATTGCTAGAAAAAAAACTATTAACATGAAAAAAGTAAAAAAAAAATCTTATGTATTGTACCACATACAGACACACAATAGAGGTCATTTTAACAACTGTTCTCCCAAAGTACCGTCAATCCCGTCTTTCATATTTATTCTAAAACCTCTGCACAACATTCATTACATTTGGTAAGTCAAGAAAACAGACGAGCACTGTATGAGAAATCGAGTGCTCGCTGTGGAAATGGAAAAGCAGGAAGAGTCACAGAAAAGCCGTGCACAACCACACCGATGCACGTTTCCTCTTGCCATCTTGGCTTTTTCCCCCTTTTCTCTCCACAAAGTTGAATGTCCTTGGGGCAGACAGGCTCGTGTTGTCTTCATGTGACTGTCCCCCGCGAGGGCCCCGCTGTGACCCTCACCTGGCCCAGATGCTGTTAAGATGCCATGATGAAGCTAATCCTCCCCTGCACATCTCTGGAAACAGCTTGCCAAAGTTGCGGCATGGAAAAGGACAACGGAGTCGAGCTGCAAAGAAGCAGAGCCACATGTAAACACCCGGACAAATTCTTATTATTTTTGCCATTTGGAAAGCTGCTCAGAGCGCACCCTTTATTTGTTTCGGTGCTGGGTTCAGTTCTTTTGTGAAGGAGGAGTGGCGCAATAGATCGTGCACAGATTTTTGCATGCAGTCAGGACAGAGAAAGACAGTGCCCAGTGTTGACAGAAGACAGTCGTGGCCATTGCCGAAAAGCCCAAAGGCTCGGGCCTGTGCCAAGGGCTTAACAAAGCTTGAAGGTTTTGATCCAGACTTACCAAGCCTTGTTTGTGTGTGTGTGTGTCTTTGTGTGTTTCGTATCTGGATACTGATGGTCTGCCGGCAGACTGGGACTTGACGCGAAGTCTAGCAGGTGATGACAACACCATGCCTGGTAGGAGAGTCGTTTGCGGGGTGGGTTTAGGATTTAAGTGCTAAACAACAAACAAAAAAAAAACGGTGCATTTGACGTCGCTCGTCAAGAAAAAAAGATAACTTGAACTTTGACTGGAGGGCTATCTGTGACCGTCAGTTGTCCTGCCCGGCCCTACTATCACCGATAATCCTGTACCATTTTAGAAAACTGTAGAAGTGCCTAAAAATGTTCATCAACACATGCATCCAGAGTGTATCACTAGAGGTCAGAGGCGTGACAAACACTATGGCTGTCAGAACATGGACTCTGGGGAAAGACATCAGATTTTGCAAATCCTTACTGTATCAGATTTCTAGTAACCGCTCATTAACATCACAAGTGACTTTATTGAAAAGAAAATAAGTTAAAGAAACGACAAATCAGAAATAGCTTTGTAGAATGTTTGGTGACTTTCATGGTGTACCATTGTTTCTTACCATGGTTTGAGTAGTTTACATGAGGAACGTGAGTGAGAAAAAAGAAATGTGTTGTAAACTGTGTAATGTATGTAAAGTGTCTCTTATTTTAAGAGTTTATATTCATAGTTCTAGAAATGTATTCAAACTTATTTAAAATTTGTGTTTGTGTCTAATATCAAGTTTTGTTTAAATTTCCCTCAAACCCTCCACCTTCCAGAACAATCATTTTATTTTTATTTTATTTTTAATCGAGATCATAACCTTTTTTTAACATAAGACCTTTCAATTTTTTATTTCAAACAGCACATTTTAACTCATTAAATCTTCGTTTCCATTTTTTCAAAAATTCTGATGTAATTTCATGGTGCTTGAGTAACATTGACAATCCACGATCAAAACGCCATTCCGGTTTCACACTTTGGTTTCATTCATCGGTTTTGATTTGTGTGTGATATTTGTGACAGGTGGGGAAAGTTTTATTTTGTTGTAATTTATCTTGCGTTACTCTTGGTCAAATTTTAGTCAGAAACAATGTTGTAAACTATTCTATTTTGAAATGAATGTAATTTATTGAGCTGTGCTACATTCTGCACGGTTGGTCATTTCAAGGTCTAACCTGTTGGGTCAGCGAATGAGAAGTCTAGGGGTTTAAAAGTCAAACCACCAATAGGAAGCTACTGGATCTTTCTTGCCTTCTCATTGATAAAAAAATTTTAAAAAGATCACGGTGTTGCAGTAATGAGCATAGTAATAGAGTTTCTTGTGTTGTTGAAAAAAAATGTTTATTGTATAGATGACATTTTACCAAAAAACAAGAAGAAAATTTCAAAAAGATGTACTTTTCACTCTAGTATAATAGTATTTCATAACAATATTAAGTTGTTGCTGTGGCAACCAAATGTTGCAATTACTAAAGTTCGGTATTTTTGTAAATGACATTGTTAAGTTGATTTTGTTTGTTTTTTGCTAGAACACTGTACACAAGGTAGATTGTAAAGAAGATATGAACATTTCTTATTCTTCACTGAGATAATGACAATGACCTAATATTTTCATTAGCAAATAACAGCCTCTATAGTGCTGTGACGGTAACACTTAAATAGATTATCAATGTTGCATAGATTATATATAAGTATATATATATAAATATATATATATATATAAGAACGATATAATCTATAAATTAATAAATTGAGATGTACAGCTCTTCCCCTGACAAAGGACCCTGAGGTTCCACACTGAGACATTTTATTCGAGGCGAATGCATCACTAGAGTTAAGGATTGCACTTTTCATATTGTTTAAAGATGTGATCTGTTTTTTGTTTCCTGCTCGTAAAGTAAAAATCAGTTTGTTAATCAGAAGCAGACACCTCCGGTAAATAACTTCAACATGTTGCATGGGAAAACAATGTTTTGTTTTTTTTTCTTACTAAATGATAAACATGCTGAATGTTTCTAGTGAAGAAAAATGTCTGTACACAACATGTCCTCATTTGACCCACGTTGCCCTTGAGAATGGAAATTCTCCTGAGATGTAATGTTTTTAGGAATGTGATTGACTGATGGTAAAAAGGAAAATATAAGCACTTTCTGAGCAGTTGGTCAACTGAGCAGACTCAGCTTATCCAAACACTTTGCCTTATCTTGAGTCCATCGTGCTAAAGGTTTTATGATTTTAAAAGCTCTTATAAAAGTTATTCAAGAGACTTGAGACACGTCTCTCTTCCCAAGTCCCATTTCACTTCTTTATCTTTCTATCTAAATTCATCGATTAAGGTTTTAATGTGCGCATCACAAGGCCAAAAGAGGAGCCTGACCAAGAATGATCAGTCACTCATCTTTACCCCTGCTCTCAGTACTGTGTAGTTGCATCTTTTGTCCCATTGCCTTACAATGGATCCGTTTGGAGCTTGTAGCTCTCAGCTTTAGCCAGCGGGGGGCACTACACTGGAGACTGCAGGCTGTACATTGTGACTGTGTGTGCCATCAGTGTGGCAGTGCACCTTTTCCAACAGATACAAACATAACGACGAATCGAGAAGACCCTCATCAGGTTTATAGTTTCTGTGTAACCATTTCTAAATGTTTTCTGTTGCATATATTTTGTGCTATTTCATGTTTCTATAGTCCAATGTTTCTTTGGTTCCTGCAAGATAGTGTAAAACTATTGAAAGTCAGAAATAAAGAAAACCAAATGAACCTCTCTGTCTGGACCTTTTATTTACGTCACATATATAAACCTTGATTGTGTCATATTTTATATTATGTACATGGGGAGTAGTCCTATATTTTTGGACGTGTGTGTGTGTGTGTACATCCTAGACATGGTCTGGGACTGACCATCACAGTCTATATGTTATTAATTGTAATATAATAGTATTATTATTATTATTATTATTATTGTGAATAACCAGGTAATGAAGGGAGTTATTTTCATTTCGAACGGGAATGGGATGAGTGTCATCCCCGCGGGAGTGATCCTGCCCTCCCCGCCTCGCCTCTGGCTGTGTGGCACTAACCACCTCCCATACCTTCCAGGAAGCATCATCCAGTGGATGCACCAGTTGCAGAGGCGTGGATTCCCAGCACTGGTGTCCTCCTGTCCGGGAGAGACAGTCCTGTCTCCGGTGTCCCTCTGTGCAGAGCAATGCACAAACATGAAGCTCGGTCTGCCTGCTTCTCCTATCAGCCCGTTTGATTCCCACCACCGCGTCTCCCGGCTGCGTTACGGATGCGTCCCTTCCAGATAGCGCGGCCACATCCCGGGACTGAATGCTCCAGCATCCCCTCACCGCCTCATCCGCCTCGTTCCTGCCCGTGGCCTGAGCCGCTGCTGCGGGCTGCGTCTTCTCGCCATGCGGGAGTATAAGGTGGTGGTGCTGGGCAGCGGCGGGGTGGGCAAGTCCGCCCTCACGGTCCAGTTCGTGACCGGGACGTTCATCGAGAAGTACGACCCGACCATTGAAGACTTCTACAGGAAGGAGATCGAGGTGGACTCGTCTCCGTCGGTGCTGGAGATCCTGGACACCGCCGGCACCGAGCAGTTCGCCTCCATGAGGGACCTGTACATCCGGAACGGCCAGGGCTTCATCCTGGTCTACAGCCTGGTCAACCAGCAGAGCTTCCAGGACATCAAGCCCATGAGAGACCAGATCATCCGGGTCAAGAGGTGAGACAGTTCATTCACTCTGAACGTACCGAGCTCTAATAACCCCGGAACAATACATTATTATTATTATTATTATTATCATTATCATTATCATTATCATTATCATTATCATTATCATTATCATTATCATTATTATCCCTTTATTGTTTTATTGTGAAGTTATGATTTGCTTCATTATGCTGGAGTTCCTCTTGGATCCTCACAAGAGCCCCTCAAAGTTGGAAAGCTTCGAACAGTAAAACAGATTTTTACATGTATAAATCTTCTCCTCTTCCACACTCTCCTCCAGCGGTCATCTGTTCTTCATCGGAGCCCAGCTGCTGCTCACCTGTCTCACACACATCAACCCATTGAACTCTCCCTGGGCTTGATGGTCTCACTCTCTGTCACATGACTAACCGCATCGGTTCTGTCCATGACTCAACAAACGCTCTGAGCTCATCTCTCCAGAGCTCAGATCTTTTCTTCTGGTACAGACTTATTGTTTTCTTCCTTTGTTTTGGAGCCTCCTTTAATTCGTTTAATGACAGTCAGACGCGTCACGTCGTCCCACAATTTAGGACCGAAACCTTAGAAATAACTTGTGTTTGTGTGTGTGATTTATGCTGCTGCAGATGAACACGAATAATAACGATGGATCTAAGTGTGTTCTGTCGCCACCCGAAACAGCTTCCTCCACTGCACCAGCCACACCGCTGTCCTCCAGTGTATATGTATATTTCAATAATTCATACTTTTATTTCACACTGCTCTGCATTCAGAGTGGGGATTTTTTTTTTTTATTGGATGTGCAAACACCCGAATAAGTAAAATGCTTACAGTGCACAAAAGCCGTATTGTAATATTGCTCTAATCATATATTACTCTCTGATGCAGATGTGTAGCAGCACCCTCAGTACCTGGTTACCCTTATTTATCATCAGGATACACAAACATCTTGCTGATCCAGCAGCAACAACAACAACAAGAACCACAGAGAGATGTAACATGCGCCCATTTAGCAGAACTTAATGGGTCTGTGTTGGGTTGGAAGCCAAGAAGACATCAGGCCTCCATTAGAGAGTCATATAAAGCAGGATGCTTGTGCAGGGCTCTCTGTGGGGGGAAGCCTGAGAAAGGAGTGAGATCCTTTATGTGATTGTGCTTAGTGTGTGGTGCAGGAGGCCTGGAGCCCGGCGCCGCTGCTCTCTTGCTGAGACAGGCTATTCTCACTCTGCACAGGTCCACATATCACTCCTCTGTGCTGACGTGGAAAGAAAACGCATGTAAAGTTTTATAGTTTGTGTTTGCCCAGGAGCAGGAGACGCCGTGTTTTCACGCTGCGCTGATGCCGTGTCTAATAGCAGGAGGTGACCATCATGCACCGCTGAGTGGGGATCGGGTGGGGAGGTGAAAACTGCGTTTCCCAGGGGGCACTTTGGTGTAGGTACAAAGCAGCTTCCTGACCTCAGGCTTTTAGTGTTTGCCATCGGGGGAAGGCCAGAGAGTTGTTAAAGTGGCCTGTTTGTGGAAAGTGGTTGGATTGAACATATTTACTGCATTAAGTGTTTTCACCATATATATTTGAGCTGACGTCAACATCTCACATGTCTGAAAACACAGCTGTGCATTATTAAGATATAATTATTAAAACCAGCTGGATGCACACGTCACTTCCTCTTTATGGTAAAACCTATTCAAACGTTTCATATGTCTCTGAGCTGCAAGTATTTCTATGCCAAAGAAAAAAATAATTATGTAACATGTAACTAAAAGTATATAACATAAGGATAAACTAAATTTTCCTTCATCGACGCCGTTCCCGTGACCTCTTTGGAAAACATTGCACTTCTTTGATCCGTATCTGGGATTTCCAGTGTTTCGATGATTATCGCTTCTAGATTCCACATCTCAAGGGGGCGTTTAAAGTGTGGCAGCATCAGTTAGGAATGTGTTTTGCTCCAACAGGAAGCTGACAGATGTCTGAAGTGGTTGTAGTCTCTGGGCTCTTTGTGCTCACTGCGGCCTGGTTTCAGACGAGCAGATCGAGCTCATCCTTTTCCCATTCTTCATATTCTTCCTTTAAAACCAGGATAAAAACTCACCTCCTTCTTTCTCTCTTTGAGTCACTGTTCTTATTCAGCGCCTGAAAGCAGCAGTGAAACTAATGAGAACTTAAACCCTATAGTCCCCTATGTAATGTTTACATCTGCGGCGGCGCCATTAACGATGGAGATGAAGCGTGTGGTTCTGTCATTAAAAGAAGAATTTCTCCATCTGCAGTGCAGCCCCTCTTTGTGTGTTTATCACGGGAATGTTTGTGGTTTGTTCTTTTGTTTCCTTCCTTTCTTCTCGGTGTCGTCAGGATGCCGAGGCTCCTCTGAAACATCACATATAGAAAAACATTTGTTCTCCAGCAGTTAACGCGGTGTCGGAGCTGCAGCTTCGTCTGATTCGTCCGTCTGCGGTCCCACACGCAGACACACGCGTGAAGCTGTGTCACTGTGTCGCTTTCCAACTGCTAATTAACAGCAGATGCAGGGAGCAGATGCAGAGGCGGCTGCGGGGTTGGACACGTCGGACTGTTGTGTTGTAATTTGTATGTGTGTTTATATCGGAGCTGTGGGGCTCGTGAGAGCAGAGGAGTGAAGTCGGTGTGGGGTTGGAGCGCAGCGGGTCTCCTCAGTTAAGCTGCTGTGCCCCGAGGAGACGTGGAAAATGTACTGGTGCGTGTTTTTTTGTGAGTTGTAAACACTGATTCTTTGTGTGCGGGAGGGTTTGTGTGCTTGACCTTTTGCAACAGCTGGAAAAACAGCCTGCAGAAGCGAATGACAGTAACTGGTATCTGGTGTTTTCGAAAAAGGTCAAATCTTGGCCGTGTTGGTGACAGTGATGATGAGGATGAGGCGTTTCATCCTGTGGCTCCTCACAGAATGAGCGCACAGCCTCCATCACCATCACACACACACTTCATATTCATGTCTCCGTTTATTTAATAAACCCAGCACATCGTCACTCCCTCTGCATAACTAAATAAAAGTCCTATCAATCATTTCCTATTCAAACGTGACGAAGCGTGGAAAACATTTATTTATAAATGAGCAGTAAGGACTTATGATCTGTCTGAGTGATGGAGCGTCATTTATATTTAACCCCCGCCTCGGACATGACTGACGTGTTCCTGAACGCTACATGATATCAGCCTGTGAATCCCTGCAGGGCGACGTCACGTCACGCTGTGTTGAGCAGTTTCAGTTTCTCCTCGTCCGGTGAGGATGGGCAGGTCTTCAGCTGCTGCAACAGACACTGCCACCTCACCGGAGACTCTCCCCTGTGTAGTTATATATAGAGTTTCTCCTGCCAGCCTGTCAGGTTGCATTTGTCTGTGCAGTGCTCCGCTTGTTCGCACTTCACACCCTCTAGACTCTGGTTCTCCAAACCCACGGCCTTGTCCTGCTGAGGTCAGCTGCTGTTTGTGTACATGTGTGTGTTGCGTTGTGCAGCAGCTGTGTGAGTGCGTGTGGCATTTGAGTTTCCGTTTGAATCGTTTGCACTTTGTGGATGGGTTTTGCGTCTGTGGTGAATTTCTCTGGAGGAGGTCAGAGGTCTTGCACCCTTGAAACTGGCAGGGTCTCCCTGTGCCGTTGAAGGATTCTCCATCAGGGGGCGCTGCTCTCAGCTCAGTGAGATGCGTGCCAGCTCCTCTGCGAGCCTCTCCTCTCTCCCCGGCCGAGCAGCGTGGCAGCAGGCCACCAAATCTGAGATAAGAGCCCATTTCTCAATTGCAGCAGCAGCAGCAGATCAATAAGCCGGGATGGAATGCACCTATGAATGACTGATGGTGCAGGCTATGACCTGCAGTGAGAATACCCACCCTCTGTAACTGGCATTCTCTTATTCGAATCAGAGAAAATACACAGGAGACTTTCACTGAATGTGGATTTGACCGTGGTCATGACAACAGTCGCCGGTTGTACTGCAACAACCTTTCTCTTCTCATCTGTTGTCATTTTACATTTCAGTTTCATTAAGTCCCGTGCATACTTGCAGGTGATTATACTTTGTCAGCACCACAAATAATATAAGGGTATTGATTACGGACAGTTTGAGTTTCCCATCATTGCAGGCAGTGCTGGTGCTCACAGCAGCCGCGTCTAAATATGAAGTAGAAAGTAGTTGTTTCCAAGGTGCATGTCCTCCCATGTGAGAGCAGCACATTAGCTTTATTCAATTATTCAATAACCTGTTCCATTACTCTCCCCAGCCTGGTTTCCTCGTATTGATGGCTCTCGGGGAGGAGGACGGGGATCGTCAGCCACACGCTGGGGAGGAAAGCTTTTGATCTGCTAAGACGCGCTCGCCACATGACGGACGAGACAAAGCAAAGTGGAGAGCTAATGATTTGAAACCAGACGTTAATGTACAGCGTGCATACCAGTGTTGAAGCATGTACAGTAACATGTTTGTCGCTGCATTGAGAAGAGGCTGGTCTCTGATTGGACCGCGCAGTGATGTCAGACGCCCGGGTGGTGATGGCGGCCTCCTGGGAAGCCGGAGCTGAATGTGGCCGTGTTTGTTCCTCTCCTCTCACTCTGTTGTGCTACGTTCAAATCCCTCATTGTTTCAGCATCAAACAAATACAGTATGTAGGCCAACTACACACACACACATTGTTATGGAGTTATTCCCTCTCTTTTTTTCTCCTGTAGGTATCAGGAAGCTGATGTCGTCGCAGCCTGTACTAAACACAGCCAGCAGGGGAGCGGAAACACATTTCAAACACTCACCGCCTCCTTTCTGCCTTGATCTCCTGTTTGCAGGTACCAGCAGGTGCCGGTGGTGCTGGTGGGTAACAAGGTGGACCTGGAGGAGGAGAGGGAAGTGTCCCCCAGCGAGGGCCAGGCGCTGGCTGAGGACTGGGGCTGCCCTTTCATGGAGACGTCGGCCAAGAGCAAGACCATGGTGGACGAGCTTTTCGCCGAGATCGTCAGGCAGATGGACTTCTGCCCTCTGCCGGACCGGAGGGAGACCTGCTGCCCCGCCTGCAGCGTGCAGTAGCAGCCCGTCAGGCTGCTGGGCGGGAGGAGAGGAGCCATTCATGCAAGATAATTGATGTTAAATAGACTAAAGATGGAGAGGTGTCCAGTAAACGTCCACTCCTGCTTTCACTCTCGGTCCCTGCGCTCTGTATCGTCCAGTTCAGGGCTTTGCGTTGGTTGAAAAGCAGTTTGGGAACGTTAGGAAAATCACGTAGCAGAAGTAGACAGTGTCCACATTCATTACTCCTCCGACACAGGGTGGATTATCCCTCTGAAGAAGAACAACGCCTGACCTCCCACATCCATCACCGTCCCCTGGTTAACAAGAATTCATCGTCAGGGTTTCCTGAAGGCAGCACGGTGCCAAAACCATCATGAAAGCCATTGATACAGCAGATCTTAGTGCTAAATGCTTTTGGAAACCAGCCATAGGTGTGTGCAGGGGAGGCAGGGTGTGCAGCAGGTGTATGCGTCCTCTTTTCTTCTGCTTGTGTTCTTTTTGTTGCACTTTTGGAACCGTGCAGAACAATCCGCAGGTATCTGAGGGGATGTCACCACTGTGACGGAGTCGTACTGTAAACAGGGCCGACTAACTACCACCGAATGACCAGGTGAACGAATGTCTAACAGGAAACAGCACCTTTGGGGAAATTACAATCAGTCTCACCCAGAGAGACAGCGTCAGTTGATCAACCAACCGGTCAGTTCATCAGTCACTCACATGGACGGACAGGCGTCTTCACACTTTACAGAGTATACGAATGCCTTGTTTGATTGTATGAAGTGAACATCAGTGTCAGTGTGTAGTTCATTTACCTGAAATCACATCAGAAACGTATGTGGGTCAATGTCAGAAACACTTATTTTCAACAAAAATAAATCTTTATGCACAAGCTTGTCATGCTCATTTCTTCTTATAAGCTCATTTGATGATGATGATGATGATGATGATGATGATGATGATGTTGCTCCTTCAATCTCATGGGAAGACGCTTCTGATGTTGTCTTTTCTAATTTGCTGCATTGACAGCTGTGTATTCACCTGTGTTGTTTCAGTTTGACCCCAGAGGTCGTGAGATTTGGCCTCGATTTGAAAAAAAAAAGCCTCTCAGTTTTGCTTCTTAGCAGTAATCTGGCTCCATCTCGCCCCGCGTCGAGATGATTTATAATGTTTTGGTCCTGCGGCTGCTTCTGCCATTAGTGCCAACACTTACTGCTGATTCTGGTCCTGAGAAATCCAGCGAGCATTTGTCAAATTCCGAGTCCATTAGAGTCCATTAGAGTATGAAACTGAGGACACACGGAGACTTCAGAGCCGCTGGTTTAATTTCAGAAGAGCAACAATCTGTCATCGCTGATGAAAAACTGAGGGAGGCAATTAAGAAATAAATAATAGATGGACACAATAAAAATAAAAAATATTATTCAAGTGAATATGGCAACATTAAATAAGTATTATAAGCTTTATAAGATGTTTAATGTCTGTATGGTTTTTAAAAAACGGATTATTTTTCTACTTAGTATGAGAATATTATAGTTAAAGGAGGCTCTTTTTTTACCTGGGTCTCATTGCGACACCTGCTGTTGAAAAATTACAACTGCAGTTTATTTTGTAGGTCACGTGGAACTGTTCAACCTGCGAGTTTAGTTCCTACCCGGATCTAAATGTACGTTGCACACCAAGCTGACATGGCGTCCTTCATTAACTGTAGTTTATGAGTGACATTTATCACTAGTGCTTCTGTTTATTCTGTTGTTTCACACAGAAAACAGAAATTTTAGTCACAATGGCGACGAGGACCGCGTGTCAACTTCTCCAGCGCCGTAAGTAGCTAACGGTGTCACTAGCATTAGCATAATGTGTGTAATGTACAGATAAGCTAACAGCATGAGCTGCGCTATTTGACGTCATTTCATGTACCTGTGCTGCAACACGTGAGAATATCATGAATGAAAAAACTTTTTTACTATTCACCATAGGTAGTAAATATTGTGATTTTATAGGTAAGTGTATTATAACATGCTAATGGTTTTTAATGTTATCTCACAGTACTTTACCTATAAAAGCTGCTGTGTAGCTTTACATCAATAGGATATTTATATAAATAATACAGTAAAATATCTTTCTGTGTATACACAGACACACTGATGATTATGATACCTAGGCTAAAACCAGGACGTGTTCATATATTACACGTTATTATGGGTTTAAATTCATTGGTAGAGTAATTATTGAATCCTCTGCTGTTGTTCTGTTCTCTCTCCCTCTGAAGGCTGTGCGTCTGCTGCGGCAGCCGTGCGTCCACCATCTGCTGAGATCCGCAGCCATCGCAACGCCATCTTCTCCAGAGAGCAGGCCAGGCAGCGAGCTCTGTACCCTCGCATCGAGAAGATCGAGGTGTCCATGCGGGGTCCGGGGCTGGACGGTACGCTGCTCATCATGAACAAAGGCATGTCCACTCCGCTCAGCTGTGCCAGACGTAAGTGAGAACAATCACTGTCATTCACCAGTCGCTAAGTACCTAAGTTCTACCTGTAGCCCTCACTCCTATGTCCCCTCCAGACTTGGCGGAGTATCATGTGAATAATTCAGCCTTGGCTGAGGTGGACGGGGAACTGTGGCCTCTTCACCAACCGCTCACCCGCTCCTGCTCTCTCACCCTGCTCACATTTCAAGACAGTGACCCAACACCCGTCAACCAGGTACTGTCACTACAGTTTTATGTAACATGGTAACATTGGTAATTGCTTGGGTCATTTATGTCTGGTTTGGTTCTTTCTCTTTCTCGGAACAGGTAATAGTTCCGTGTATGCGTCTCCTCAGTTTGAAAAAATTGATTTTCCCCTAAATATATTAATTTGATCTTATTCTAGAGGCATCTAGAGTTAAACTTATCCACCGTTTACCATGACAAGTCTGAAAAGTCTTGTGCTTTCAGGCTTACTGGCGTTCCTGTGCTGCCTTGCTGGGTCAGGTGCTGGAGACTGCCTTCAAGGACAACTTCACTGTGGAGCTCCTCAGTACACCAGAAGTGCCAGGTAGAGAAGATCCTCTTCATATCAATGAGGACGATGATGCTCTGCTTTGTTGTCAGAAGCTGAAAACCTCAGTCGGATGTAGTGTCAGGTCTTGGCCTATTCTCAGACCATTTTCCTTGCAGTCATTTCAGGAGCCTTCTGCTGTGATGTGGCCCTTGACCCTCAGCTGGATTCATGGACTCCCTCCGAGGTGAGTGCGTGCTTGTCGGTTTCAACAATCAGCCGTCAGAGGTTACATTTCAAAGTATTTGTAAATCATCACGGATGTTTTTTTTCCAGGAGACGTTGCGTTCACTGACCCGAGGGGCCATGCAGCTGATACACCAGGACCTGGCTTGGGAACCTCTGGAGGTGATACCCTCTGTGGCGCTGGAGGTCTTCTCACACAGCAGGTAATGGACTCGGCCTTTTCATCCCTCTAAATCTCACAGTCACAGATTTATTTTGTTTGCTTTCTTCTTCCTCACACTCTGGCATGCTCTTAAACACACTGACCACTGATGTCGACCTCAGCTTTCCTGCTCTTTATTCCCAGGTTTAAACAGGAAGAGGTGGAAGAGAAGGCAGCACAGAATCCCAAAGGCACAGTGATGCTGTACAGGTGATATAACACGCATCTGTTTTAATTTCTTCACTCATATCGGATTGTTCTCATTCTCTAGATATACATATTATTATGTACTCTTAGTACAGTTTTCACATAACCAACTTCGTATCTTCTTTATAGATGTGGTGACCATGTGCTGTTGAGTAGGGGCCCTCTGGTGGCCAGGACAGGGCTGTGCTCCCAGTATGAGGTAACAGCTGTCCACAGCCTGGGACATGGACCCTGGGGCCTTCAGCGACGAGTACAGGGCGTCTCACTGCCTCTGCAGCTGCCGGTAGGAACCCGTGTTTAATATGATGATGGAGCAGCCTTTAAATACAATGGGGATTCATTGTTTTAACCCACATGCCAGACAGTTTATCAGTGTTTGCATGAACCTGCAAGTCACGTTCTGTGTCTCCTCAGGCTCATCACACAGTCTGGAGGAAACTGAGGCAGCGAGCAGAGAAACTGGTGAGAACAACAAGTGCAGCAGTGATGTCAGAGCTGCAGCACTGAGCCCACCTCATGGGAGGAGATCTGTCGATGATGCAGACGTCACTTTAGATTTTAAGCAGCAGCCAGAGGTTAAGATTTATCGCTGCCATTTTTTATTGCTTTGCTTTTATATTTTGGCAAAAAAAGCAGGGAGGAGGCGCCGCATCCGCTGTCGTCTCCAGGAAAAATCAGGTCTCCTCGTCCTCGTGGAGGACAAACTGTTTTCTCAAAGACACAGACACTAACCCAAGATCCAAAGTATTTTTTAATCCCTCCAGGCCCAAGACTCTTATGCTTCATCTTGTTTGTTGTCACTTAATACAAAAATGAATCAGCTGTCTGAATATAAACAAGTCTGGCTCGAAGTGAGAAGCATAAATCTGTCTAAATTAAAGTAGGCTAGAGTTAATTTTGGATTTTGCTGCAGTCTTTCTGGCGTGTTCGGTGCATGACTGATTGCAAAAAAAAAAAAAAAGGATGTGCTCATTAATAGACACACTTGATCTGGCAACTGATGACATACTGCACTCTCTGGCCTACATTTTATTTTCAGAGATTGGTTTTTCAGGGGATTGAAATAGCACTTTATTAAAGACGAAAGTGAGAGCGTCGGAGTTGGACCAACGTTAGAAGTGCAAAGTTTTTGGATGACGACTCTCTGGCTGTTTTACAAGCACAGGATTAGCATTCAGAGCTGCGACAGAGACGGCTGGACATCGGTTTTATGGTCTGAGAGGACACTTCCATATTATCACTTGACTCTAGCGTTTGGTGAGTTGAGTGTGTATATGATGTGTATAGAGCCCTGTTTTCTCGTTCTTTTCATCACATGTCGAAAGCGCCTATAAAGCGAAACAGACTTAGAGCATGAAGGTGAATTATACACCAGTATTTACAGTATGTGTTGGCAAATCAAAGTCGGATCATCCTTCAATATCGTCCTAATATCAATGATAAATTTAAGTTCACTTCATGAATTCAACTATGGGTTGATTCATTAAGTCTATGTGCCAGTGTTGAAAACTCACCAGGAACAGGTTAATAAAAGCAGCGAGTCGTGGGTGGATGCGTGCTGAAGCCGGCTGCAGACAGTAGGGAAGCTTGTCCTCCGTCTGCCTCCAGCTGGCGCTGAAACACAGTCGCCCACGCTGCAAACAGATTCTCCCAAATTTTCCCAGTTGGGTGCATCAAGCCCCCACACCAACCATCTCTGTGGAAGTGTCCTTTAAAGACTGGAACAATACCATTTTTTATTTGAAGATTCACTAAATACAGAAAAGAGGAACAGGATGTAATAATGATTAAAGTGGCATTAAGTCGTGGCTGTTTTTCCACAGGTGGTGTTGCCGAAACCTGAGGAGGTGACTCCATCCTCTGTTTGTGATTCCACACCACGTGATGCTGACCAGCCAGTGATGACCTCTGCTTAACCCCACACACACACATGCACACACATACATATATGCACAGGTCGACTTGTAAACAATTTCACTATTTGTTCAATAAATGTGTTCAACAAATATGTAACAACAACACTTTCAGTGAAGGAATCATTTCTTTATTCTGAAGAAAGAACATTGTTATTGTCCCTAGAGGGGGGTGTGGGTTTCTAATTGTCCAGCTGATTGTGGGTGTAGGAGTGAATGTGAAGACTAATAATGTGTGTGTGTGTTTGTGTCAGCAGTTTGCTTAACAGAAGAGGTGGCGTGTGTGTTGGCTGAAGGTCAGGCAGCCGTGCAGCTGTTGTGATATTGCTCATCAAACAGGTGGCCCTCAATCCTCAGTGTGTTCAGAGGCAAGTGTGAGCAAGTCTCAGGATTTAAGGTTTTTGTTTTTTTTACACTTTCCTCTCGAGATTCCCGGCGTTTCGATGCATCAGACACAACATTCCTCTAACCACATTGCGGTGACCTGTATCACACATAATATAACGTGTAAAATTAAAATAAACTATAAAATGTTAGTAGTTTAGTAATGATGTTCAGAAAGAGTAAAACTAATTAAGTCAATAATGAAGAAAATAAAGTAAATTAAATAATTATTATAGTATAATAAGTATTTTTAAATCATGGCATGTACAGGGCAACATTTGTGTCACTGTACAGGTGGGGACTGACAGCTGCTTATGTTTAATCACCATCACTGACACAGAGACAATTAAGCAGCTCCCCACAGACTGTTTCCTCCCCTCCCCTCTCCTCCCCTCACCTCCCCCATGTGTCTGTTACAGATCCCTGTCATGACATCTGAACCTCTCCCCCTCTGTGTCTCTGGACAAACAAGAAACGGGGAATTAGAGGAACTTTCTCCCTGCGTGTCACCAGACTGAGGCCTGGGGAGTTGGCCACTGTGCAGCTGTTGCCCTCACTCCAGCGTCCTGCCACCACCACCACCACCACCACCCCAACACATGGGACACACCCGAGCACATTTGCCCTGACTCCCAGCCAGTCAGCACCAACGCCAAGTGAGATGTTTGTGAAAGTCTGATGTGTCTGATGGCACGTCCCTGTTGTCCCATACTGTATTCCTGAAGATCCACTGCAGCTTCCTTCATTCCCTTCATTCCACAGTTTTGTTGATGAAACCCAGTGTGTGATGGGTGTTGTTGTGTTGATGCATCGACCTGCACGCCCTTGTGGAGCAGCAGGTGGCCTCTGTGCTCAGGTGATGTGTAGGAACCAGCCCGCACAGGTTGATCCGGGTCACAGTCACCTCGCGTGTGAGCGTTGTCACAGCGGTTGACTTCAGTGAAGTGGCCGTTTGGCGGCGCAGTGCGCGTCCTGGACACGGCGCTCCGCAGCTCTGTGAGAGCTCACCACACCACGCCCTCCCTCCACCTCCACCTCCATCCCCATCTCCCCATCTCCCCATCTCCCACTCCGCCTGCACCGACAGCACTCAGCGAGCGCAGGCAGGACGCTCATCTGCGGCTTTGTCCGAGGAGAGGCAGCCTCCTCCAGACACACACAGACACACACACAGACACACACACACACACAGACACACGGCGGTGTCTCCAGCGCGGCGCTCCGGCTGTGCGCACCGTGCGTCCGCTCCTCTCCCCGGCCGCGCCGCGACGCGCCGCGCCGGCTCCATCCGGTCGCCCTTCCCCCGGAGAGCAGCTTATTCCCTGGAAGCTGGATGAATGATTGTGGAGTTGTGAAGAAGTGCGAGAAGAAAGCTGAGGATCTGCCTCCTGGCTGCGTCCAGGGAAGAGGAGAAGAGAAGAGAAGAGTCGCGCGGAGTGGAGTGGAGTGGCGGACGATCATGGAGGGGGCGTCTGTCTACCTTCATGTTGTTCTCTTACTGATGCAGTGTAAGTGTCCGGGCATCAAACTGTTGATCCGTCAGCTCCAGCAGCTGCTGGCTGGAACCCTTCACCTCCACGCCGGATCACAACTTAGGAAACCAGCGGTTTAAAGCGCTGCTCTGCTGATTTCATAGTTTTTTTTTAATCCTAATGTTGTTTTGATTTATACTGAATCAAGATGTTTCTTGGAAATCAAATCTTATTGGAGATATTTTTGTTTATATTTTTATTGGAAATGTATTTTTACTCTGAGGATTGTTGAGTCTTGTGTTGTTGTTATAGTTGTTGTTATAGTTGTTGTGGTGGTGATGGTGGAGGTGGTGTTATTCCGTGGTGTGGTTAGAGACCCTCTGTGAGAGTGTGCTGACGCTGGTAACAGGATGGGCTCCTGCAAAATGGCCCAAAGCAGAAGTTGTGCTTGGCGAGCTTCCAGCTCAGGGCGTCGGCGGCCGGGTGGTGGCAGTTGGGCACAGGGTTTGGCAGGAGAGGTTGTGGGCCGTGCATGAGGTCAGTGGTTGGACCATCACCAGGAACTTCAAGCTGTTTCTACCACAGCAGGACACTGAAGAAGAAAAACAGATAACAAGTAAAAATGTGCTTCCAACATTCCCTGGTTTTCCTGCTTGGCCCAGGTTTCCGTGCAGTTAGGGCACCAGTGTCAGTGTGACATGAATGTGATGAGACAGTGAGAGCGAGCGATGCGTGTTTGTCCACCTGTCAGGTCACAGGCTCATGAGGACGCGTGTCCAGTCAGTGGACAAAGATCACGTCTGAGCAGCAGATGAGCTGGAGTGTGTTTTCAGAACTGAGAAGCTGAGGAGGAAACAGTGAGGGTGAGTGGCCAGAGACCCAACACCCCCATCTCTCTCTCTCACACGCACACACACACACACACACGCACACACACACACACACACACTGACAGAGACAGCTGTTGTTCACAGGGTTACAGTCATACAGAGTGGCTTTGTTCAAACACACACACACACACACACACTGTCCTCGCCCTGCTTGTTGCCCCTGTACCCTGTGTGTTCTCCACATTCACCTTATCTGTATCTCACACACTCACAGGACGTTTCCTTTGAGTCCATCTCCCTCCCTCTTTAATTTGTTCCCCGTTAATTTGAAAAAGTGTTTTAATTATTGCCTGCGCCATGCTTTTGACCTCGGCTCAGTCCTCGCAGCACAGCCCGGTCCCTGTGACGCTCAGTACGGAGCGCGCAGTGAGAGGAGAGCTGCGTGCCAAGGCGTGAGCGTGCCATCTTTCTATTTTGGTTCCGGCAGCAGGGTGGCTGCCCCTCTGTGGGATGAAGCTGTCGCAGTGTATGGTTGATGTTGATGCCAGTCACGAGACGTGTGTGTGTGTATGTGTGTGTGTTGACGCATGTTTGTGTTTGTCAGAGACACATTAAGCCCTCCATATCTGATGGCGTATTAGAGAACCACCAGAGACCTGCTGCAGCGAAGCACATTAAAACTTTACTCGGTTAATTAAAGCACTTTTCAGAGATGTGGCAGATATAGTGAGGATAATTTCACACGGCCTTGATGAAGTCTCCAGTTCTTATCCAGCCTGCACTCACAGCTGCGGCTGATAGGTGTGTTGTTGTCGTTACTGGACAGTTGAACAGTGTTCAGAGGGTCGACTTGTTGGCCAGTAGGCGTCTTATTTAAAAACCTCCACGTCATGTAAACATTACCCAGCATGCACTTGTGAAATGGTCTGAACGGGCCAGGTGTTTGTTGTTAAGTGAGGACAGAGAAGAGGACAGTGTTGGACACGGCGGCAGTGGGGCTCTGGTGTGGATGTGTGTGTGTTTTTTGTGTCGCTGCAGTGGTGAGGTGCAGGGATGTTGTCAGACCTGCTTCATTTCATTTCCTCACTGACACGCTTCATGGTGGCTGCAGGCCCCATCTCACGCTGCGTGACAAGAGCGTCTCCCATTCACAGCCCCACTGTCTGAGAGGATGTCCCTCGCCTTCAGTCCCACTCGCTCTTTTATTCATGCAGGTCTCTCGCTCCCCCTCCTCCACCAGCCTCCACCCGTCCCACCCTCTCGCTCCATTTCATTTGTATTCTATTCTTAGCACCGCTCATCTCTCCTTTGTCATTTATTCTCATCCCTTTTTAATCTCATTGTGTCTTCCTGGCTGGTTCTGTGCTCCTCAGAGGGCGTCGAGGTGCGCGAGCCAAGGCGACGGCGATAATCCCGTTACAGCGCCGCGAGTCAGCACGCGGCAAAGAGGGGAGGAGAGAGGCTTTTAATTCACTTAGCTGCAAGTTTGACAGAGTGAAGCCGGTGTAAATTAAACTTCGAGAGAAGCTTTTAAAAAAAGACTCGTGCATTATGCTGCATTTGGCAGATGACATGATTATTGTATATGGTTTTGTTTATTTAAAGGCCAAATTAAAAATAGCTGCTGCTGTGGCGAGAGAGAGGGTCTGCTCATAGGCGTACAAGTTGTATGGTCATTCAACATGGCTGCCTTCCTGTTCCTATTCACACTTCCTGTCCTCATTGTTCCACGCCGTCCCTCCCTCCACAGAGGGAAACTCCTGTAACTCATAATTTAGTCACGCAATAACAATGGGCCTAGCAAAGAAATCAGGAAACTGAAGAGCAGACAGTGCTTTGAGTGGACGTGAGTCAGATTTTTTATCAGTGTCTGCAGGAGAGTCTTTTCATTTCTGGAGCTTTTATTTCTATAATGTGTGGAAGTGACATCCTCGTCACTGAATCTGACGTGTGTCACATCCTGTAAGGTTCTGACTCACCCTGAGGCCCAGTCAACATTTAGACTCTATACTGTTTATACCCCTCAGGTCACCTTCACCCACATTTCTACATTTAACAGCAGGCCAATAATCAAGCCCATAAACCAATCAGCAAACAGGAAGCGCAGCTCCTGTTTCCTCTTCCTGTTCAGATGTGGTTATCAGTGACGTGCAGATAGTCGGGGAAACAAACGTGGACAGTGTGATGTCCGCTTCTTCCCAACGCCCCTCATACATCAGGTTTAATCTGCTGGACGACCTTGTCCTAACCTGTGTTTAAATAAACATACGGCGAGCTGCTCCTTGACCCCGCAGGATTAGAGTGAGGGGGGAGTAATCCTGCCTGTCCCCTCCGATCTCCTGCAGCCGTCTCAGTCTGCCGTGCTGCTCTCAGACGCCACAGAGAGACCAAAGACAGACATTAAGTATTCTCCTCTTGCAGTTGGCGGACAGTGTGCACCACTTCTCCCAAATCACCTTTCCCCCTAATGGATGACGAGCAGTATTGCTTTCTGAACTCCTCTCATGCAGTTTTTTTTTAATTTCCCACTTTCTACTCCCTCTCCCCCACCACCTCCAGGTTTCCTGTCTGTTCCTGTCACCGTGTTGACCAACAAGAACAAGGTGGAGGTGCGCGAGTTCTCAGGTGAGGCAGAGAAACCTGCGCCTCTCTCACGTTCTCCTGCTCACCAGGCTGGAAACAGACCAAGCCGTTAAAACAAAACAAACCAACAATCAATCAAATATGTGAGTGGCCACGTTCCCTGTTTCAGATGCGGTGCTGTCCTGCACCTTCCGCACAGAGAGGGACCAGAACCCGCGCATCGAGTGGAAGAAGAAGGGGAAGGATGTTTCCTTCGTGTACTATGATGGGCACTTCAGAGGTGATGGAGCAACGTATAGGATGATGTTGAGATTTGACTAGTCGGCCTCGGCTGTTCCATCCCTCACTCCCTCCTGCACAAGATTCAAACCTGTGACCTATGGCAGTGTCAACAAAACGGTGTGATAGTATAACTTTATGTTTTTTTTCTTTTCAGGTCCTTTTGAAGGCAGGGCAAGCATCGATGGGGCCACGGTGACGCTGCACAGGGTGACTCAGGAGGACACTGGCGAGTATCGCTGTGAGATCAGTGCTCCTCTTGACGCTGTCAGTCTGGCTGAGACCAACGTGACACTCATAGTGCTGGGTACGACTGAAGCTCTGCAGTGACAAGTGGTGAAAACATGCACGTGTTCACTCATGTTGATGTCGTTCTTACTCTGTCCGGTCCTTCAGTGCCCCCCCACGTCCCATCCTGTGAGATCCCCAGTTCAGCAGTGACCGGCTCTGTGGTGCAGCTGCGCTGTAGAGACCAACAGAGCATCCCACCTGCTACATACTCCTGGTTCAAGGACAACATGCCGATAAGCCCGCCCCACCACCCCAACGCCAGCTATTTAATCAACTCACACACAGGAGTGCTGGTGAGCGTGTGTGTCAGAGGAGATTAGGAAATGGCGGAACGACACTTAAAATCTGTCTGCAGCTGTAAACACGTCCTTCCTCTGTTCCTTCTGTCTGTTTGCAGGAATTTAAAGCTGTAAGCAAAGATGACACCGGGCGGTACAGCTGTCTGGCATCAAACGGGGTGGGGACGCCCAAGATGTGCGAGGGCACGCACATGACTATAGGTGTGTGTGTGTGTGTGTGTGTGTGTGTATCTGTACCTTATTCAGCCTCCTCCTCTCCCCTTCAGTTTGCTCATATATTAAATCATGTGCCTCGGGTTAATGCAAGCAACCATTTTATCGACTTAATAAATGAGAGGAAGTGGCGCTGCAGTGCAGGACTGAGTTACATTAAATACGACCTGGTTATTTATGTTGCTGTTTGGAGTATTTATCGTCTCATAACTGTGTTTATTCCAGAGGATGTGAACATCACGGCTGTGGTGGCAGCGGTGGTGGTTGTCTGTCTGGTCATCATGGTCTGCGGCTGCGGGGGACTCCTCCTGCACCGCAGCGGTTTCTTCAGCCGTGAGTCTCTCGCTTTCATTCAGTGGTTTGATTGAGTCTAATATCCACTTTGTCTTCTTCTGTTGTCTTTGTTTTCTCCCCCCAAAAAAGTGACTTTCGCTCTGTTTTTTCTTTTCCCGTCCCCTTGACTCATCCATCAGCAGGACACAGAGGAAGGTAAGAGCTCAGTGATTGCATTAACATTGATGTGAACAAAGACGGGCTAATGCCCTACACACTGAGGAGGGGGGTTGTTGTTTCATTAGACTGTGTGTCTGCGTGCTGACTCAGGACTGTACAGAGTGACAGCTGTGGCTGCCTGTGTGTGTGTGTGTGTGTGTGTGTGTGCCACAGCAGTGCTTGTGTTTTTACTGGTACAGTGATTGGCGCCAACAGATGTGAAAGTCGTGGGAAAAGTTTTTTTTTTTTTATTGCAGTCAGATGTGCCTCTGTTGAAATCATCATCATGTCAAATAAATCAACCGGACAAATCTAAACAAATTCAGACGGTTAACTAATCATAATCATCAGAAGGGAATAATTAGTGGCCGTTAATCAGCGGACAGAATGATTGTGTTGTGTCCTGCAAACGCAGCAGTTGTGGGCATGATGATGTTTCGATGCTTGAGTGGCTGCAGAGCCAGAAAGCAGCGAGACAGAAATGCATGTCCTGATGTGACTGGCCTGACTGACTGGACTGTGTTATTTGATTACCGGCTCGTTACCGCACAGCGTTTGATGGAAAGTCACTTCTCCTTCAAGCCGATGTGGAGGCTCTTTGTTGAGGTTTAAGTCCAATGCTTATCCCGCTGAGCTAACTGGAGCTGTCACTGTCAACTTCCTATTTATAGACCAGGCTTCTTCACAAAGACTCAAAGACAATGTGACATGATTTCTGATGCTCCTGTAATAGGCGAGTTAACAAAGTGGATCTGGGACGGAGCTCTGCCTTTTAGAGAAAGATGGCGCAGGGGGCCTGGTTACATAGACGAGACACTGATCATGGATCAGTTTTAAAAGTCCCAGGTGATGGACAGTTATCTAATGTACAGCTGAAGTGTATATAAGTATATAGTATAAGTGTGAATATCGGGGTGCTGGTTTGCTGCATGTGTCGGCGCACCACCTGACCTGCTCATGAAGCACTGTGTTCAGCGCTGCTGCTTCACGATTAGCTGCATGTCTTCACAGCACCGGAGCTAATGTAGAAAATATGAAATCATTCATGAAGGTGTGTTTGAAAATTAACCCGTGTTTTGATTCGAGGTCAGTTTGAATCAGAGTTTGGAAAGAAACAAACGCGTAGAACGGAAACGGCAGATTGGTTTCTAAGCAAACCTTTATGAATAATGAAATACTCCATACTAATAACCTGCCACCTCAATAAACGCATGTTGTGCAGTGAGAGACCAGTGACACCCTCTTGTTGACCCTTTTTAAAGCCAACACACTGGCCCCTACAGGTCCTTTTGGATCTCCCAGTGTCAAGGTGCAGCCCACATCAGCAGCCAAACCCTTCACAGAACAGAGGACACGTGAGTGTGATGCACAGACAGATGCACAGAGAGCCAACAACAGCCGGGGTGATTTAAACCATCCACACATCTTCACGCAAACACCACAGGGTGACCTTTTGACCTCAGCCTCACTCGGACAAACTAAACCCTGTTGCTGCTTGTTGTCTGACAGGAGTCTGTCCATATACAGTATTATACATGTAGAAGAATATCACGTGTTAACACTCCTGTCTCAGGCTGAATATGTCCTGCTCACCTGGACTTTTCTTTTTACCTGATGGGGGCTTTGCCGTGTATGATGTGCATTATTGATGCAGATCAAAATGGCACTCGGGATATGGTTGTCTGTCAGATTGTCTGATGTGCTTATTGTCTCTTTGTCTTTCAGGTCCAATGTCAACTACGTCCCTCCACCCCAAGAAGTGAGTGTTACTTTTCCTTTGTTCTCCTCGTTCTCCTCGTTCTCCTCCTCCTCCTCCTCCTCCTCGTCATCATGTTGTGTGCCGAGCGGTGACAGGGAGGAAAACGCTGACATCAGTGCCAGCATTTCACACTTACCTAATTAATGTTGCCGTGTTTTGACTGAAACCTCGAGGTGTCACTCAGAGGCGTAACTCTAAACAGGCGCAGGAAACCAGCTGAAAGATTCATTCCGGCTTTTCTCTCTGTGTCCCGCAGCCCCAGGATTTTAAACACACCCAGTCGTTCATGCTCTGAGAAGATGGCCTCTCTCTGACAAGGTGCCAACACTGGATTCTCCCGCTTCGTTTCTCTCTCTGGACCCTGAATGAGCTCTTGACCTTCCAATAACTGCTCATGTCAGTGTTCTCCTTCCTCAACCACTAATTCTGGATCGGTTATGACGAGCAAATGTGCAAGGCGTTATACTCTGTTGCTTTGCTGTGTGGTTTGTCATTGACGTTTCTTCTGCTCTTATGGGATTACGTTCCTTTTTATGGCTCTTTGCTCCCATCTGGTGGTAAAGTGTTGAAATTCCAGGGACGAGTGGGGACTTCTACAGCTTTGCTTCCCTCTGCAGGCCAATTATTTCACTTCGTTTTCATTTACCAAAGAGTGACCGTTAATTTATGGGATTTATTTGTGTTTAATTTGTATCGACAACTGAATCACCACAAGGGATTTCCCACTAAAGCCATAATCAGAGCATTTCAGTCTAGATGCAGTTTACCTCAGCCAGTATAGTCTGTAACACTGGGGCCCAGGCTTCCAACAAAAGATAATCATGGTCAAGACAAAACAATGTCAGTCCAGGAACAGGAAGTAGCTCCAGCCATTTCTATTTAGACCAACCCTCGTTCATCCTAATGTGCCTGCATGGTCTTTTTATATAAATATATATGTAAACCTTGTGCCTTTTAATTTGTCTGCCATTTATCAATGATCATGTTTTTTTGTAAAAAAGAACAACAATTTGCCTTACTTTTTTCTGTCTTTATATTTTTGTGCCACAATTTATTTTTCAGTGTTTGTGAAAAATGAAGTGTCTGGTTTTTGACTGTGTGAATGGATTGTTCAGTTTTATTTGAATGGTGCAGCAGTAATAAATGTTTTCTATTAAAAATGAATCACTTTTCTTAATTCGTGGTAACAATACCAAGTTACTTTCAAAATGCAGTTGCTCCTTGATTGGCTGTGCCCCCAAGCCCCCCCACCTCTGAAATCCAAATTTCATCACTGATACTATGTCACGAGTGGAGGGAAGAAGAAGTTAGTGGGCACAGCTGCTTGTGTTTATACCTTAGAACTTAATCTGCACGTGCAGAAGTAGGATATGTGTGCATGTGCGTGGAGATGAACATCATGACAGCATCTGAATACTTTTTAGTAATAACCATCATAAAAACTAGTATCAGTTCAATCCACTGTCTTTTATTAAATACAACATATTGGTGACTTGCAGGAGATACAAAAAACAGACAGCATTCACTTGCTTGTTTCAACAAGCTTGGGCTCTGGGGGAAAAAACAACAGAAAACAGTAATTACACTTGATATCTAGACAACATTTCAGCAAAAAAAAAAAAAAAATAATAACAATTAATATTTAGAATCAGACACAGAAAACCAGAAATCACAGCATCTGAACATTTCAAATTACCAGAGAATTTGATGTCAGGGAACTTGGTCAGGTCTCCACCGCCATATAACCTCTGTAGTTTGGATACTTCTTCAGACAGATTCTTCTGGTAGGCAGGTCCTGCATCAACAGAGCCACCGGAAGCCCTGGTAGATGAGCAGAGAATATTTCATTAGTGCTTCAGTCTTTGCACAAATCAGCCAGATGTCAGCCACGTGCATCGTCACTTACTTGCTCTTGGTGTTATAGTCACGGATCTTGTCCACAAAAAGTTTCTGGACGGGGTCGAGCTCCTTGGCCCGGTTGAACAGGACAGCAGAGATGCCGATGTGCCTGCGCAGGGTCAAGCTCACAGTGGAGCGCAGCATCGACGACAGCTGGAATAAGCGGTGAAGGGCCATCTGTGAAAGAGCAAATAGAAATAAGTAAGGAAAGTGGAGTCAGGCCTCTGTATTCCAGCAGCATCATGTTAGCAGTGGGAGCACTGGGAGGAAATGATGGCTAATACACAACATGACATGGTTGCAGACGACTTACTGTATTAAACCTATAAAGACCTTTATTACATGTCGTGCAGAGAGAAGCTGCTAGCACTAATTACATCTGGACAGATACCAGATCAGCAACTAACGAGCTATCACTTACAGTTCAACAGCTTTTTAACGAAAAATAAGATACAGTTTAGTGTTTATTATAATACTTTAGACCAAGCTCATCTTCTATTTGCCGAACAACTAATCGTGACTCCATGAGCCTGACCCAAACAACTGCTGTTGCTAAGCTAAGTTAGCTTGATCTGACACGAACAAGCCCGATGACAACATCCTCTGTCAAATATAGCGGGCTATAGCGGGTGTCCGGTGCTAACGTTACGATTAGCAGAACTAGCTTAGTGGGTTGTGCTAATGACAGACGAGTTATTCATTTTACTCGTTTTATTAATTTTACACTCACCTTGGATTTGACACTAGAAGTACAGAGATCCAAATGTGGGGGACCGCGGTGGATTGTGGGAATGTGGAAGCAACGGTGAACCAGCGAACGGGCTGCCTCGAGGACGTCATCACGCGTCGACTGCGCACGTCTGCGCATAGTAATAACAATAACAATGTCGTTTTTCTTGTTTCATATGTTTCATAGATGTCATAGACATTGAGTTATTTTTTTGAGAATCACCGCTGCTGGAAACAGAGGAGTGACGCTTCTCTTAGCATCCGTATGTCACTTTAATATTATTTAATATAGAGGGTTTTTTTGCCCAAAGAGAGAGACTCCTGCAAACGTTTTAATTCATGTCATATTTCCGTCGACATTATCAACAAACACGTCTTGATCGTTACACTGTGGTTGGGTTTGTAATTGTTTTAATACAAATTGCACTTGAACTAAATGTTTTTTGTTTATGCTACTTTAAATAATATCATTCATAGATAATGTTGATCTTTTGTTTCCTTCCTATATATCCTATATATATATATATATATATATATATATATATATATGTGTGTGTGTGTGTGTGTGTACAGAGAGAGAGAGAGAGACTCCACTAATGTCACAAAGTCTGTACTTGTCTTGGTTTTATACATAGAGTTTTGTTTTTTAAATTTGTTAAAACCTTTTAATTTGGTCATTGGGAACTAACTTAACCCCCTAATACTGATTCTTTTCCATTTCTCATGTCTATTCTTGTCTTCCTACCATCGTTTAAACATACTAGGTTTTTATATTTTAACATGTCCTCTATTATCTTGCCATTATTATCCGTTTTATCTCCTCCCCACAACGCACTATGTGCATTGAAATCCCCACACCAAATGACATTCACATGATCCTGGCCTTCAACCTTCTCCAGTTCACTATGTTCCAATTGTTTGCATGGATTATAAAAACTACTATATTCTTCTTTTTTGCCCATACCTCCACTACTACATATTCCTGTTCCTTCCCTACCCCCATTATTCTGTAAGGTACTCCTTTTTTAATTTGAAGATGGGATCAACTGGGAAGGAAAAATATTGTCTCTGAAAGATACTGGTCTCATCAAGAGGATATAGTGCAACAGTGAAATGATACTGAAGGTGGCAGCAATGCAACATATTGGATGCCAGCTGCCTTTAAACTCCACAGAAGAAGAAGAAGAAGAAGAAGAAGAAGAAGAAGAAGAAGAAGAAGAAGAAGATCCCCTATTTGAAAAAAAAAAAAGTCCACTTCCGCTTCCTGTGTGGAAGCGTCCACTTCCTGTGTGCCAGTCTGAGCGTTTGTCATGGAATTCGGGACCACGAGGAGCAAACATTTGGTAAATATCGCTTTTTTTCATTCACAATATTTCTCCACTGCTTCACATGCAAACCCACAACGTCCATATGTGTGTTTACACGAACTAAATGACGTTGTTTATATTGTTTGGCGACGGTTGAGTGTTTGCTCGTGGTTGACGGTCAGATGAAAGAAGAAAACATTCACACACAGGAAGTGTGTAAAATAATACTGATTCCCAAACACTGTTGCTGTGTCTGAAATCACTCACTCGTTCCCTACTCCCTACATAGGGAAATAAATGTAGTGGACCATATAGTGAGCTCAACAGAAAAATCTTTCGGACACTACTCTCGGCGCCGGTAATGATTGCTGTCGCACATTTAAAACGTACCACATTATTGTCGTCTCACAAAATACTTGTTTGTTTGCCACTTCATTTTTATTAAATTGGAGGCTTTGGATTACTGCCCTGTACTTTTTATTTTCGTATTTTGTTATATTTTATAATATTTATGTATATTTCCCTCCCGTCCGTCCGCCATTTTGTGGCGCCATTCTGTGCCCTAAATCTTTGTGTTGTGTTTTTTGCCTCAGGTGCTGGACAGTGGTACCATCCAGGTGTTACACCACCGTCCAGGAGTTAGACCACTGTCCCCTCATCCTGCTGCCAAACAAAGAGGAATCGGCTGGAGTCAGCCAAGGTAAACTTGTACTCACTTTACAAATGCTACAGCTGTTGGCCAAATTATTCAAACCCTTCACGCTAGATGAGTCGACACAACACTAACAGTGTTATGTTACAAGAAATATTTAATTAGTTTATTTCCAAACAGTACAATATTTAAAGAAAGTATAAATAAATTGAAAGCAATAATACTGGGAATTTTGGAATCGAACTGATACCAAGTAAATATATCGGCGCATTTAATGACGTAATCACTGTCGGCTGTGCGACGCTGCTGTGATGTGAGGAAATAAGGTTAAAAAAGCCTCTGTGGCACTTGATGTCCACATATCGGTGGTCAATACAGCACTGTTAGCAGCATGTAGACATATTTTTTACTTTTGAGCCACACTCTTCATATAATGAAGGCATTTTTTCTCCCATGAAAAAAGTCCCACTTGGAATTCTGTAGGGGGATTAAGGGTCTTCATTAAACTTTTAAACTCCTCCTGTTCGACCACAGAGAGGGGTTGTAGGTCCTTCACGATCATCTCAGCAATGCTTTGTGAATTATCCAAGTAACATATCAAAATGATTCACATAATTAAGTCTGTAACTGTAATCTGTATCTAAATAGAAATACTACTTTTCCTTCAACAGTTAACACAAAGGGGTTATTATATTCAGCAATACTCATATTTCAGATTTGATGCATATATCTTTATACACATGTATATTTTTGAGTTGCAGTAAAACATTTTTTTTTCAACTGGCTGCATATATGATAATAGTTGAATCAGTCAGCTAAAGTTGCCTCTCTGATCACCAATGACACTGTGAAAAACCTGGTCTCTGTGTCGCCCCCCCCAGCCCCCTCCTCAACTTTGTTTGCAGCTCAGAGTTCTCTGGAGGGTGACATGTGTGTACTGTATATGTTTGTGTAAATGTGTGGTATTACCATAGTACACACACCACATGTGGCAGTGGGTCCTACTGTATCTCTAGATACATTCAGAGTTTTTGCAGTAGTTTTATAGCCCCTTTCTTGGTTGTGCAAAGACACGTTTTCTGACCTTCTTTGACAAACGTCTTTGTCGACTTTGCCATATTTTAAGCCTTGAAGGTTGAACTAAATGATCTGTCAAGACAGGCATTCAGTGACCTATATAGGGCTCAGTTATGATGGTGTGAGGTTAGGTGTGGTTGTGACAGTTGTTATGTAAGTGTAGTTTTTTGTGTATGCTCTTTAGAGTGCTGTTAACTAACAGTTTGAATAATTGTGCACCCAGCTCAATCAAGTAATTTAATCAAATTGTAATGTTGTGGAAGAAATGATGTGAAGGTTTGTTGCAATGAGGTAGTTTGTGTGTATTCATACTGTTCCGCCATCATAAACAACCTAAATATGTGACATTTTACCAATACACCTAATCTACCATGGGTTTTGAATGTTTTTGCCTGCAACTGTATCTGCTTATTTTCGGAGTGGTTCTTCGATAGATCCAATCAGAGCACAGAATCTATTGATGACACTGCAGTAAGTCATACAGTGTCACCAGAGATCTCTCTTTATTGATTATTGTGTTGCATCTGAATCCAGTTGAGTGTCTCTGTTATGTGATGTTAGATCACATAGAATAATGAGCATTGGTTTTGATGATATGGAATAGTGCATTAACAATGATACTTTATTCATCTGTTGCTGGTTGTTATTTTTAAATAACCAATTGAGGCTAAATATGCTACTTTTGTGAATCAGTTGTGTTTTTGATGTAATCATGACATCAATACAAGAGCAGAAGAATCAAAGCAATTTAGCAAAGTCATCCTGTACCAGTAAAATCTAACTTCCTGTAGATGAATGTCTGTAGCTGATGTGGCAGCTGCCTGGTCACTTTAACTGTGCCCTAAATCTTTGTGTTGTGTTTTTTTGCCTCAGGTGCTGGACAGTGGTACCGTCCAGGAGTTAGACCACCGTCCAGGAGTTAGACCACCATCCCCTCATCCTGCTGCCAAACAAAGAGGAGTCAGCTGGAGTCAGCCAAGGTAAACTTGTACTCACTTTACAAATGCTACAGCTGTTGGCTGAATTATTCAAACCCTTCACGCTAGATGAGGTCTACTGGTAAAATGTCAAATAATTAATTAGGATGTTAGTGACATGCATATTTTGTAAAGACAATGAAAGTGGTATGTTACAAGAAATATTTAATTAGTTTATTCAATTCAGCCAAACACTGTCACCAGCCACGCCCGTTTACTGCAGCTCTCCTCTCCTGGATCTGGGCTGTTTTTGGTCAGTTGCTAGGAATAAATTCTGTGACAGGGAAAATATGTCCTAAGAATTATGTTGTAAATTTGGGCAAGAGTAACGTATAGGAATCATTAATGATGTTAAATTATAATACACATCTGGACCACATCTCTTAAGATGGAATAAAGTTAATGTCTACTAGGTTTTTGTCTATGAATGCATATTTTAGCTTTTATTGGCAAAAGCATGCAAATGATCAAAATCAGTAAATTTGAAAATAGATAAAAAATCAATTATGAAAAATCAATGAAATTATCAAAACATTTAAAATCATGTGAAACTCAGTAAAATGTGGGAAAAGGCAATAAATCAATTTTGAAAAGCATTAAAATTGTTTAAATGGTCAAAATAAGCAAACTCTTGTAATTTGGAAAAAGGTAATACATTAATTATGGAAAAAACATTTGAAATTATTTAAACCTTTAAATTGATCAAACTCAGTATAACGTTGGCAATAAATCAATTCTGAAAAAAATTGTGTAAACCTTTAAAAAGCATCAATTTTCTAAAATTTGGAAAAAGGTAATAAATGAATTATGGAAGCAAATCATTAAAATTATTTAAACCTTCAATATAATCAAATTTTGAAAACATGTGAAAAAGTAGAGATCAGTTAAATCGGTTGAATAATTAAATCTTATAAAATTATAATAAATTCAATAAAAAATAGAATATGGTACATGTCAGTTCAGTTGTAAAAACGTGAAGTCATAAAATGCTGCAGTCGTTCGTCTCCTTGCGCAGCCAGGAAAGAGGAATTCGTAGAAATGTTGTGATCAAACTCTTGTTCAAAATCCACCAAGTGTCTTTAAAAGTCCATTCACTGATTGGCAATGTGAGTCAGAAATCTTTGTAGATCACTTTTAAAGTTCACAGCTGAAGGGTTGATGGTTAATTTCTCCCAGGCGCAGGATCGTCTCAGTTTTCAGCTGTAAAATCACATGTACTCACAAAGTCTCTTTTTAAAGCTCACCCTCTTAAATGTCTCTAAAATGGAGCTAAGTTATCCTGTACACCTGGGCTGGTCCGCCCAGTAAAGTGAAAGCTGTCTTGCTCTGAGATCTTGCAGGGAGAAAAAAAAACAATAATAGCACTTTTACATTTGTCTTTATACCAGGGTGACGACACAGCCAACGTCGCACCAATACATCTTCACAAAACCAAAAGGTCACCTTTTAGGGCAAACCTGGTGACAGCTCACCCAACAGTGGACAGTACTCAGGTCAACATTCACAAGATGGGATGTGCCCAAGTTACCGTTAGCCGTTAACAGTTGTTCTCCTTTTTACACAGCACATCCTGTTTTCAACTTACTGGAAACTTCCACTGTTACAGTAGTTTTTCTCAAATAGAGATTATACACCATTTATTTTAAAAGAAAAGGAGTGAAGGGTTTAAAAGGGTTATGCAGGAAATTATTTAAGAATGTAAACATTAAAAATGTTCCACTTTTCTGTTTTTCTCAGTTCAGATAGCCCATCTTTTGCTTCTTCATG
>JAFBJQ010000368.1:1119040-1152752 GCA_016785345.1 Trinectes maculatus | reverse complement strand
GTGGAAGAGAGTCGCACGCGCCTCTGCAGCTGCGCCACTTCACTCTGGACGCAGGTCTGGACGAGGCTTGGTGTTGCGGTTTGTTTTGGCGCGTGCTGTTGCTGGAGGATTTGACACCATGGAGCGCGTGTTGACTGAGGAGGACGACGAAGGCCAAAGCGGAAGTGGAGGCAGCAGATATAGACTCGATCATCAGCTGATTGAAAACACCTGGTCAGGTGTTTGTGCTGCGGTTCAATCAATCAATCAATCAATCAATCAATCATTCGAGAAATACATCTTTAATAACTGATCATGTTCAAATTTGGATGATTTTTTAAATTTGATTTAATTAAATTGTTAATGTTGGATCCTGAGAGAACAAATTCAGTTTTATTTAAATCCTCACTTCACTTTAAAAAGCAGTTGTGTGCAGAAACAGGTGGGGAAGTTTTAATATATCTCTTCAAATCAAAGATGACTTCTGATTTGTTCAGGTTTGAGTTTGTGTCAGATTAAAATCTCCAGGAAAGGAGATAAACATTGTAAATTCCAGTGTTTTACAGCTCATGAGACAGTATGTTGGAGCATCTGTGAGAATAAAAATCCTCAAATCCTGCCGGGAAGGTATGTTTGCTAAATTGGAATATTTAGAGTGAGGGTAAAATATTCTGGTCGTTCTATCCATGTCATATGCTGGAGTTACCATGGCCTTGTGCTTCACATTTGTATGTGTACTGTTGTGACATTAAGCACTCTTGTGTGTTTGGAGACAGATTATACCCCAGCCTTTGGGTTGGCATTTGAGGTTGCTTTTCTCTGTGGAACGTGTCCTTCAACCAAATGCCAGCCTTCACCATAGAAATGGTCAATGAATCATAAATGTCGGTTCACAGCCAGCCAGGCATCATTCCTGGATGTTTTGTCAGGTATATAATGGAAAAAAATATTTTGGAAAAGGCAGCAATTCGTATTGTTGATGTTACTGCCTCCAGGCAAGTGTGTCCTCAACCACCAGAGGGCCTCCAAATAAATATTTGATTCTAGTATTAGTATTAGTATTAGAATGGCCAATCGTAAATGAAAAGCAGAGTGACTTCCTTTCGATCTTACCACTAGGGGGAAAGGGATCTGATGTGTTCAAGCAGAAAAGACAAAGTGACATATTCTCTGTGATCAGGGGGGCAGCAGGTGCACTTACTGTACCTGAGAGAACCTGCTCTTTGCACATCCAGTCACTCCTCACTGATCCAGAAATCTATACTGACCTACATACTGTACATAAGCCTGCCTCTGTAACCCCCTGGCAACACTGGTCATATCCTTTTTCTGTTGACTTTTCCCTCTGCTGTGATTTCAAGGGAGCTTTCCAAGGCCGACCCTGTGCAAGTGCTTAATTGTACTGGTAAATATGTTCACAGGCATGTGTTGAGACATGAAGAGATTCATGTCCAACAGTAGAAAAAGACTGGAGCAGAGTCAGAAATGATTACCATTACTGCAAATTAAAAAGGACCGTACATAATGTTAGGTATTTGAATCCAATTAGGAAGATGCAGTACGAATTGTTGTAATTTATGAATGTTTTAAAGGATTAAAAGACTAAGTTACCACACACCTCTGGACCAGAGTATTGATTTTGGATTTAAGTGCCTGCTTTTAATCCCACACTAACGTGTGTTAAGCCCCCTGCTGTTTATCCCCTAAAGCTAAACATGAGCAACATATTTCTCTGCCTCTGCTAATGTTGGCGAGTTCGGTGTTATAGTAACTGGCTCCGCTTCTTCCATTTAAAGAGACATTGTCTTGTGTTTGTCATTGATGAGGTGGAGGTGAAGTCTCTGCCTACTCAGCATGACTAATTGCCCATAAGTGGCCATCGCAGTGTTGGAAACAAAGCATCACAAATACCAAACAAACACAGTGAGTCAGTGCATGCGCTGTGCTGTTTCTCACAGTACGGAGTTAGGGTGATTATATATTATATAATATAATATATATAAGTATATATTATATATATGTATTTATAGGGATATAAGATGGTGAGCATAACATTTGATTTTTTTTTTAATTTTATGAAAATAAATGTAAATTTGTACATTAGATAACTGCATGTACAGGAAATGGCCAGGCTGGACGGAAGGAAAATTCTGGAGCCATTTCCCCTATTACAGCTAATAAACAAACACTAATTGTCCTCTGGGTTGAGTAATGCGTTAAAGCAGTATCTGAGACAAAAAAAAAACACACATTTGTAATGGAAAACACCCACTCTATCTCCTGGATACGCCATACGCAACATCAGCAATGGCTGTTAGTGTGGTATAGGTGTACATGCAGGCAAATTCAAGATGAAGCCAGTTTGCTCAGTTGCTCGAAACCCTCAGAGCAGATGTTTGTTTAGACGAAATCCATTAGAATTTAAATGCAATAAATTAAACTGGCAGTTGGTGGAAAGTAAAGTCTAACTGTCTGGACATCAGGATGTTGGATATTTGGATATTTGTGGGAAAAGCTTGTCAGTAGCTTTAAACCTCCTCAGAGTTTAAATGTTGTTCTGGACAGTTTCCATTTGAGTGAGTTTTTCACAACCTGGGCAGAGATGTTCCTCTGAGCCTCTAGTGCCCCCTAACTAATTCATCTCCTTTCCAGTGTTTAGAAACCACAACATATTGACAGTCTGGTCAATCTCCTTGCAGACTGCATTAGTCACACAGTGCAGAGACCTGCTTCCCCCCCCCCCCCCCCTTCCTGGGAAATCTTCAGAAACGTGCATGAGTGAGAGATTTAATTTGCCAACCACTCCACTTCCCGCTTTGCTTGCCAGTAGTTGTTTTCCCAGCCAAGTTTAGCCACAGCTGTTTACACAGGAGGTGTTTTTGTTGTGAGCAACCCGGCTCTCTTATGCCATTTCTATAAAAGGTCTAGAATTTAGCATCACTTTCTGTTTTACTCATAAAGCAGCACTTTGACCCCAGATGATGATGATTTCAGCAGCACATAGAAGAAATGTAACTATATTTGTTAAATCATTCAAATTTAAGCAGTGTTGTGATTTAATTGTCTCAGTTGAAGGTGTGTGAATGTTTACATATGAAATATAGTTGTCACACGCAGAAATTTGTGTGGCCATGTATGCACATGTAAACAGCAATATTTTTTACCATATTAAAGGTATGCAAACACTTTTCCTACACTGGGAACCATATTGGTTTGTTGCTTGTTAAAAAGACTAAAGAATAACAAGTCATAGCCCCAACACAAACAGTTCATCAACACAAAAACAGAATTTCATTTCCTGTCTTATATTCCTGAACATGTTCACTATACTCTGACTATGACAGAGCTTGAGTGGCTGCAGCTAATGAAATCTGTTCCTCATTCATGTGAGAGCTGGTCCACAACTCGTCTCGCCCAGCTACCGACGTGGCAGGCTCTCCTCTCCCATCAAAGGCTTCAGCCCTCTGAGGCATCGCTTGACACAAACTCCTTGCTGTCATGGTAACCAGAGGATGGGATGAGAGATGAGAGACACTTGGAGGACATGACCTGTACTACTTCGGATACGATCTCATGAAATTATGTTTGGTATTATGGCAAAATAAACAAATAAGTCGGGATGTGGTGAGAAGGACTGGACAGGTTGGGGTTAATTTGATATTTCTTTCTTCCATAAAATGCAATACAGTATAATTGTTTGTGTAATGATATGCAGTATGATACAGTATGATGCAGTATAATATGCAGTATGGTAAATCTTCCTAAAGACAATGACTTGATTGAAGGAAAACATTCTTTGAGTCCTTTCAATCCATAGTTTAACTCTCTCAAATCACATTGTTTATGTAAGATTATAAATGAACTTGTCATTTTATTGTGTTTAACACTTTCTGCAACCACTGACACTGATACCGCGGGATTTGTTCATTTTCACTGAAGCAACCATTTTTATATTGCATTGCAATTGCAACATGTCAGCACTGCAGACATAATGAAATAACATCAGACCCATGGTGGAGGAAAAACAACCTGCTTGCACAAATGTTACAGCTGCACAATAGACAGAAAAAGAGTTGATTCTGTAAGAGAAATACCTCTGTGTGTGGTGACCAAACCTGAGCTAACAGTGTAGTCATGCGCTTACCTGCAAGACAGCCAGTATGACAAGCAATCCATCGCTGATCAGTGTGATATCAGCTGATTCAGTTAGATTATTGGCAATAAATTAGTTCATGATCAAATACTGTATATACTTTTACATTTAACTGATAGTGATATATGTAGAAGATTCTTCAGTGTCATTTGTTTTGTTATTTCAGTTCATTCTCATGACAGATGAGGCATCTGGTTTTTAGCACATCGAAGTGTGTGTGTGTGTGGTGTGTAGTTGTGGGAATGCGTTGGTGCCACAAGAAAAAATAACTATGAAGCAGTAGCAAAAGCAAATGTTCCCACTTTATCCCAGAATGGAAAGTTCATTGTGAAAATAACTACTGTTTTCACTTGTGAGATATTTAGGGTGGATCTCTCTTTAAACTTAAACCGAGTCTGTCGACAAATGTTATGACTGGAAAACTTTACACCCTGAAAATGAACTATAGCATCCACACTGGACTATTACATTGTCAGTTACTGGTTCATAAGTTAGGAAAAATATCATTTCAAAGTAATAAAATGGCTTTAATCCAACACACCATAATGTAAACAAGGGCAGCGGAGCGACATTATTCCAATGGTGTGCCAGTTTCTTGTCATAAATTAACATCTGAGTCAATTTTCTTGCATTTTTAAATAATAAATATGCATGTTCTTGTTGATTCATTTGAGATGTCACTGAGCTGCAAGCTATACTTGCTCATGATTTAATTGATTATCTACAGATTGACTATTTAATCTCCCTGGGAGCTTTGATGTCAAAATTAATAACTTACGGTAAATTGCAGATGGATCAGGGCGACTGCAGTTGGAGTAAAGCGGTAAAACATCTGTGTGGTGTGGGAAAATGTGGGCTGCCATTGCCGAGTGCCTTTTTATTTTGTGAAATACCACGGAGGAAGGAGAGGTAGCAGACGGGGTGCAGATGTAAGATTAAAGAGTTATGATGGTAAGTGATAATATATTTAAGTTTTACTGCATGCCAACTGAATGCTCCTCCTAATGCATGCAAAATGCTCCAATAGCAAGGACACATAAACAGAAAGTAAAACGTAAGATGCCAGACAATAATCCCTCTTTGTTCAGAGTCACTGCAGCAGAGCCTTGTTGTTTTTCCTCGTCCTCTGCTTCCTCTCTTATTTCCACATGAGGGAATTGAAAGCCTTGTTGATTTTCTCTCCTTTACACCTTTTACAAAGCTGCTTCCAAAGCAGCCGCGTGCAGAAAGAAGAGGACAATAATGTGTCGTGGAACAGTATTGATTTGCCATCAGACCTATAAGCCTGTCCGGTTGTACAGAGGCACGGGGGTGTATGAGTTTCACACTCTCATTTCTCACTTCTCATAATCACATGACCTGACAAACACTGTTCTCTTCATCCGTGACAAACACACACAACATTGTATGCCACAACGATTAACAAGTCATATTTGATTTACAAACTTCTAATATTACATAACGGTCTCGTGTCTCTCCAGAACAAGTCGATGAACAGTTAAACAAATCAGATCAGCCATTAAAAAACAATCATGATAAATTTAGCACACCGCTACATCAGCAGCTTCCATAAGGAGAAATTCCCGCCAGAGAAATAGTCTATATTTTACAGTGTTAACCATGGGATTAATCATAGTATCAGGGCCACTGTTTCTGGAAAGACACTTTTAAGATACTTTTAAACCACAAGCAAAATTCTATTCACCTCCATTGCATTTGGTTTTTTTTTTTTTTTAATGAATGTCTTAAAATCTGGGCAAAAAAAAACAAAAAACAAAGACAAATGAGGCAGTAAGAAAGCTGATGTTTCGCTGACATAATCCAAAACATCCATTACTTCATGAGTCATGTCTCCTAATCCAGATGTTGACTCCTTAGACACGCTTCCTGTTTTCTCTCAGGCTGTTGCCAAACAGCTTTGTTGTTCAACCCTCCCTCACACACAAACATGTATTTATGTGCTGCAGATTACCTGTCTTCCTGTTTCTGATCAGAGCAGACAGCGTTAAGAAGGAAAATCAGTGCTTCTTTCTTTTTCAGAAGGTCAACAGCTGCTGGGTGCATGGAACATTATCCTCCGACATATTGACAGAGCCGTAGATGAATGACATTTCCCATAGGGACGCAGGGGAGGGCGAAGACTGCATAGCAATTTAATACACTGAACTCTGCAAGATGCTTTGAAAAGTAACTTTAACCTTGAACGTGAACAGTGCATGACAAGGACTCGACTATGAGAATGAGTCTCCCCGCTTGCTTTCGACATGAACACGCTGAGGCAAATGTGAACTTGTCACCTTGGCAACGCGATTTCGAGTGTGTGTTCAAAGAAGTCAAATGATGTTTTGCTAAACTAAAGCACGGACTGTGAAACAGTCCGGTCAAACGTCTGACACGTCTGTCCACACAAAAAGCAAAGTAGGACTTGGTGTTTATATATACTTTTTCACTCTTTCCTTCCTTTGTCTCCAGGCTAATCAGCCCCTCCGTCCAATCACATTGTTAGAGCCTGAGCTGTTTAACCAGTGGTCTCATCAAACCTCCGGGGAGATGTTTGCAGCAACAGTTTCTACACGTTGTCTTACAGAGCTCAGAAAAAGAGAGCGTAATGATGATAACGTCCAGCATATTTCATTCTTCCCACTCAGAATGTGACTCAGTGGGATGACAGATACATTACACTTATTTTTGTTCCAATAATTCTTTCCCAGGTTTGATGAGTGTAAAACCACATTTTACACTGATAAGCTTGGATACATTTATGTATAATGATACATTGTTAACGTCATATTTCCAGTCTTGGTCCCAGACAGTTCCTCTGGCACCAGGATCCTGAGACGTGAAAATATTAAGCCATGATTCTCCTCCCTCTCCTGCTCTCACTCACTCATTCTTTCCATCCTGTAACACACCTTGAGACAAGATGCCTATTCATGTTCGACTTGCCCCATCAGGAGATGCAGTCTTTATGCTGCACTACATGTTACAAGCCACATAAACTCCCCGCAGATGTAAACACGCCCCGTTTGGCAGATAATGTATAACATACCACACAACTTAAAGACATTACTAATGAAAACAATGCTCAGCATTTTATTTTTTCATTCCCAAAAGATTATTGATTCCCTGAACAACAAATACACATATAAAGAACTGTGATTGTATTTCTCTATGCAGAGTTCAGTAGACAGTAGTCAGCAGTATAAAAGATCAATTGACAATCTCAATAGCTGGTGTATATTCCAGTGAGAAGTCTGCTGAGGAGTAATTACTGTAATTCTAACGAAGGAACTGAAGTGTGTTTGGATCCGTGCAGAGCTGTAGAAATATAGTTGCTGCACATTAACATTTGCAAAGCACAAGGAAACAGATTAAATCAGTGCTCAGCCAGTTCCCAGCATAATCGAATATTTCGTCAAGACACTACAGGAACCAAACCATCAGTTCTTCATTTGTTATGTTCTGACGCCTGACAACATAAGTTTCCTCTCTCTGTTTTAAATACACACAACACACACACACATGGTTTGGCAGGAGCTTGAGTGCAGACATAAGTGGAAAATGGCCTTCATACTCCTCACTGGGTTGGGGTAGTTGGGTGGGGGTGGGGGGGGTGGGGGTATTTTGAAGGGGAGGCCCCTCAAGATGTCTAACATGTTTCTGCAGGACCGCAGGCCACTGGCTGGCGCGAGGCGCAGGCTTGTGGTGGGCTGTTTGTCTGCGTGAAGCTGGCATGGCCTCCCGTTCCCCTGCATCTGTTCCCCATTAGCAGAGCCGAGAGTATAAAGCAGGGAGCTGACAGGGGCTGGGAACAGTCTCGTTCTCGTCTGGATCATGGGGTTTACTATCTGGCTGTGTGCGCTCTGCCTGCAGGCGAGCCTGCTGTCACACGCCCTCGACTGCTCAGGAGCGACTCAGGGAGAGCTGTGTGTCAGTGGACAGACCGCAGACGGACAGGTAAGAGGCACACCTCTGACGGATGTGATAGTTAGGGAAGGACAAGGGTGTTCATTATGGATCAGTCAGCATCTGATGTGACACCGCGGGGGTAAGTGCAGTCTGGCTGAGGCTGTTTAAATGTTGTTTACTTGGACCAAACTACGCAATAACTAACACTCGTGTTAAAACGAAGAGGTGAAAAGAAACGGAATGATTAATATTGTCTTTTGTGAGAATGAAAGAGAACGATTAAGTGACAAGTTGCCATACATTTCAAATTGTGTGTTTATGTTTTTTATAAAAATAACAGTGAATGTACAATATAACTGAGACTTTTATGTAACTGCAAATTACAGCTCTATGATTTTCACTTCTTTCCCCAAACTTTAACAATAAGAAATAATGTGGGTCGCATCTCATCAGCTCCTGAAATGATTAATTTTTAAGAATTTGTACATTCACTTTAAGTTCAAATGGCCGGTCGCGTACTGACTGAGTCAGTTGTTGCTCAGACGCGGTGTGGTCAGTGTTTACACAGCAGCGTGGGTCAGACGAAGTCACTGACGCTGCTGGAATGTAAATTCGCTCTGACTAAAGAGGCTGCTGTGACGATGATAATAGCGGCGTTACAGGAGGGCAGGAGACGTGTACAGTTTGACCGTGACCCGTGCAGACAAACTGAATCATTTTCCAGAAAACAGAAACAAAGTCGTATTGTGATGGTTTTTACAGCCACAATGCCACCGCACCAAAAATACACCCCTCTGTGGAACTAAATCCTTCAGCTCCCCTTTTTGGCTTTTCATGTGGCTACCTGCTGTTACACTTTAAACTCGTGGTCAGCATTTTTCTCCGGACAGTCCTTGTGTTCTGTCCAAAGAAATCATCCCCATCTGGACAACGGATTCAACAGCTGCAGGGAAAAGAGCGGAGGATTTTCACCCACATATGAAAAGACTCGAACTGGGAATTCTGTTTCATCTGGGGGAGTCTGTGCCACACAGCCTGTGTGCATTTCTGCAGCAGTTATTTGTAATCTAATTACAGCATGCACAATTATAAGCTTCAAATGTGGTGGGAACTAACTAATACCAGAGGCAGCATCTTAAGAGGCTAAATTTACTGGGATTTGCTCGTCCCACCAAGGTCATTTGTGTTTGTAATAGCATGGAACATATGAAATGAGAAATTTATGGGACTTGTCATCAACCAAAATGAGAAGCAAATGGACTGTGGTGGGTTTTGATGGACATCCTAACCACGCCCATGCACACACATCCATACATCATGATTTTCTGAGGTGCTGGAGACACAGAAGATGGCACCTCAGAAATTCTGGTTTGTTTGTGAAGTATTGTGTGTCACATAAATCTATGTTTGTGTGGCTGGAAAAATAAAAAACACCAAATATTGACTCTTTCACCCTCTCCTCTTCTCAGTATGATGATCAGAAGCAGCAGAGGGCATTACCCTTACCTGAAGGACTGGTATGTGCCACCACATCCACTCAATCTTTAACGTGCTTATCACTCTAGTATTAATAGGGGGCACAAGCTACATAGCACATCTGCATTTCAGTTATCCTTACCACTAAACTACAGCCAAATCGAACCTATTCCAGTTTGCAACACTGAAACTACAATCATCATCAAATGTAGGTCAACAGCAACCACTGTGAGCACATTCAATTATATATATTATTTAGGGGCAGTAGTTAGTCATGTTTCCAGCAGAATGGGAAAAGCAAATGGATAGGAAGTCATTATCCTGGATATTTTCAACAGGGTGGCCAATAGAAGCACTAATGGAGTCAAGGGCCTGTATTGTTATAAATGCACTGCGATGTCCTAATTGGCAAACTGCAACCTGTTGTTTTTCAAAAGGACAGACCATTTATCAGCAGAGCGGGCGGATCAATAGCAGTGCTTGGTTTATGCACGGATCGATGAGAAATGCATTGGCAATATTAATCTGGAGGTTTCCTCCCCTTAATGATGGAGGTTACCAATAACATAAAGGAGCGTGAACGTGAGGCGGACAGGAAGCCAGAGGACAGGAGCAGTGCAGAGAAAACAACTGGATCACAGGGAGATGGATGCAGCTGACATGTTGTTGTTTCCCGACTGTGGTTGTGACTGTGTCGTGCTTGTAGGTTTTGTTCAGACGTAAGAGGCAGTTGGAGCACAGGGGTCGCACCCACCTGAGTCACTCCAGCCTGCCCGGGGCCGTCTCTGTCAAAGGCTTCACTAACCCTCTCATCCAGGTAACCACTGGTGTTAGTCACTCAGGAGTCAGAGTGAGCAAAAGCCAAATGCCAGTGTGTGTGCGTGCATGTGTGTGTGTGTGTGTGGGGGGGGAGTGGCTGCTGTCGTTCAATGCATTTTAAAAAAAAATATTTTTAATCCTGAAATCCAAGATGGCTCATCATCAGAATAATCATTCGAATAATCCACGTTATATGGATGTGTAGTAATCTTTAATTAATGGTTTGTCAGGCTGACAGGTCCAGACGACACTTGGTTCAAACGTCAAGTAAGAAAAAGAAGCCTATATCCCGCCTCGGCTCCTTCTCCCTCCTCAGCCATGACAAGAAATCCACCCCCCTACAGGTAAGTCTCCATGGCAACCCCTGAGCAGAGAAACAGCTGGGGCAAAGAGACTCTATGTTCAGGAGTTATAAGGCCAGGTCTTCTTAGACCTATTTGTTTAAATTATTTTTTTGATATCTGGTAATGTCTTTTTATTCTTATAATGGATTATTTTGTGTGTTAAGTGTTTTCTAAATGCAAAAATAAGGTGATATCCTCTTAAACAAGTGCTAACGTTGCTATAAATGTTTTCACCTCCAGGTGACCAGAGCAAGGAGACAGGTGATAGTGGAGCCACCCAAGAAGGGGAAGTCAGGTCGTTCCGGGGCTTTCTCTGTCCTGGTGAGTCACTGTATATTATTCCCCTGCATTCAAATTTCCTACACGTTATGCATATGTATGTATACTGATGTGTGCTGGGTTCTCCAGGGAGATCCACAGACTGAGGAGAAGAACAACAGACCCTAAAGAAGCACACAGAAGACAGAAGTCCTGGAAAATAAAATGTTCCTTCTCATTGTGGAAAACAAAAACGGTCAAACAAAAAAAAAAAAACAGTGACAACATGCAAACAAACTGATGACTTGTGTAAAGATCTGACATTCAGAACAGCAGCTTTGACATTGATGCGTGTTGCGTGCGTTACTATTTCACCTGTAAGCTATCTTACATATATCAGCCAGTCTGCGTTTATAGTACAGATGCTTTCATATTTAAGTTTCTAATATATTACTGCCTTCAGTCACAGAAGATCCAATATTATTACTCGAGTCTGATATTTTGTTGCAACATATTTAATCGCAGATTTGTTATGATCGTGGGTTTATTTTTGCAGAAATGTTTCTTATGTTGTATCAGATTTCAAAACACACACATATACATACATACATATATATATATAAACATTATGCACTTTTTGCATCTCTGGGGCCTTGGTAGGATAGTTGTTTTAACTCGTCTTCAAGAAATTAAACTGTGTAACATTTCTTGTAGCAGCTCATTCTTTCCCTCACTCCATCCCAGGATAACACGTTATATTTCCAACACAATGGTCAAAATGCAAAAGTGCCTATCACTGATTCATAAAATTAAGTATCAAGAGACAAAACACCACTAAGTCCCTGATTACAGATGGCTGGTGCTTGGTGTATACAGTGCACAGTTGGCAAAGATGGCAGCAGAATAAACCAGCGGGAGCCTCTTTTCTTGGAGAGGGCAACCAATCTATTTACATTACAGCAGAGGGGGGCAGATAGTCTTCGTGTGTGTGTGGGAAAGAAAAAAGATCTAAATGTAGTTCAGACCATCTGTTTCAGGAGTCAGACTGTCTATTTAAATGTCTTGTGTCATTTTCATTCATTTGGCCACGAATGGAAAGGCAGTATGGTCTGGACCAGAAGATTCGTTTGAGTATTTCTGCAGGATGCTTCCATTGACATATGCACAAAATCAGAGCCGTGTGGGCTGCTCCACATCTGGGTCTCTCTATAGTTGCTAGTCCTAGTGACTTCCTAGTCTCAATACAACAGAGTCAACAAATCACATGGTTACAAAGAGCAGTTTTACTGTGATGTGCGTTTTAAATTGAACTTTCCCAAAGCGTATCCACCAGAAAATCCCAACCATGAGGCAATCTGATGAGGAAAATGAGCCTGTGTAAAAGCGGAAGGGAATCTAATAGGGTGACTCATCCCCTGTTCATTCAGTGATCAAAGCTCTCTGCTTGTGACGTAGGTATGTAGTGTCATTTTTATGGTTTCACAGAGACGCATAGACAAAACGTTATTTATAAACTCGTGTTTTTTTTAATCCCTGAAGCACATCACTGGTGCTGAATATGCTTCAGCAGCTAACTCTGGGAGAATAGTAAGACGTGTGATGTCATGAGCTTCTTGCCCATCATCATCACACCCTCAACATCATCATCAACCCTAATTGCCTATGAGCTGCCTCGGTGTCCAACCACCACGTGATGCCATTCTGATTTCTCTGAAAGAGCGACAAACACCAAGAACAAGATGATGCAAATCCTATTTAGAAACAACAAGAAGGATACAGCCTGAGCGTATTCCCCTGCCATCACACCCAGACACACACATATGTGCAGACACACACACACACACACACACACACAGCTCTGACAGCTGCCAGCAGGCTGTCACTGACTGACGATACCAGCGGGCTAATGCATCCTGGGAAATGCTTGATTAATGACCCGATGGAGCACGGCAGTGTGTATTGGTTGCCAACAACGCACACACACACACAGATAAATCACTAAATGCAATAGGACTGCACCGACCTGTTATAAATAGAAAGCAGCCATAAAAAACATTTCTTCCGGTGATGTAAATGTTAAATCCCAAATTCCTTCTGAGCGTGTGTCACCGCGTGTGGTCAACACACAGGGAACATAGCTTATAGCTGCCTTTCAGACACTGCGGCTGTGTAATGGTGTGTGGTATTGTTTCCGCTCTGCTTTGAGTTCATTCATCCCCTTGAGAACAAAGCTGACGATAATCACAACCAGCAAAATAATTCAGAAGCCTTCAATCTATAGGACTGTGGCAGGAAATGGCGCGAGCAGAGTGATATGTCTGAATGTCCCGTAAAGGCTCCGTCAGGTTCATGTGCAGTTTGTGGCTTACAGTCAACATCCTTTTCAAGCAGGAGAAACCACCGCATAAGTATTAGTTTCTCGTTGATGTGCGCATCTTGCCTCAAACAACATGCAATTTTGGAGTACATGGTCATAAACAAGTTCTACATGAGGAGTGGATGGATGTTTGAGGAAGGTGCATTCCATTCTGAGACAGGAACTCCACTTTTTGGTTTACAGAAAGGACAATTTTACTCATTTTTGTGGCTTTAGCCATAATTTGAACTGGGAGTAGCCAATAACAATGGACTCATCCAGATCTACGTTTAGGTTGTTTGAGTTAGTAAGGTGCTGGGAGCTTTGCATTTAGCACAACACGGGGATCATGAATGGTAGGTCTGTCATTCATTATATTTAACTGTCCAAGAATGAAGAAAGAAACCAAAAGTGTGATGTCCTAAAAAGTCCTTTTCCTCTGAGAGATATATTTTATTAATTACAGGGGGTCCTCGAGTTACGTCGGAGATCCGTTCCTGAGAATGTGTCGAAACCGAATTTCAACGTAAGTCGGACCATACATTCATTGTGCCATTGTGCATACATTGTGCCACCAGATGTCGCTATAACACCACGCTAAAATAAGAGTTTATTATGGTGAATTGCCTTTTTTGTCCCTCTTGACACACCGTAGGGGTTGAGATCACGAGTGTAATGAGAATTTCCTTTAGATTTCTGTTATCAACCGTATAGACCCTGTGTTGTGAATAAACCTACGGTATCGCCACAATCCCGAACGCATCTGTGTCCGTGTGCATCTCCTTACCGGCTGCCGCTGCTGCCCCCCCGCCCCCCCTCGCCATTTCACATAAGTAAACACAGCTGTGGAGGTGCTGAGAGACAGAGAGAGCGCTCACCAACTAGTTCCCGTGTGAAGTCTGTACATATTTACGGGGCAAACCGCTTAAGCCGAAACAAGGAAGTTCACGGGAGATGTGTCATAACCACGAAAACGACGTAATTCGCGACCGATGTAACTCGAGGACCCCCTGTATTGTAAAAAACATGAACGCTCTTCCTATCTGCATCTTCCCTTTTGATGGTGCCAACATATGTGGCTAAACTGTTGACGTAAAGTACTAATGTCAAGAAAAAACAGTACTGTATCTGTGGTAGACTTCTGGTAAATGAGGATTTGTCTGTGGCTGCAGTAAAGACAAGGCATTCCACACTCAGTATTGCTGAAGTGGCTCCTCTCATCTTTTCTCTGTTCCCGCCGGCCTCAGACTATTACCACTCTTTCGGGCTGATTCTGGCTTCTTCTCCTGCCACTTCTCATCTCATCAGATATAGGGTGTTGGCTGTCTTCCCTCACCTCGTGTCACTTCTCTCCAGCCTGACATAACCTCGTCCAAACAGTCTCTCTAGCTCTGCCTGTCAAAAAACATCTTCTGACTGCTGTCAGCGTGGCCCCATCACAAGGCAGAGGGGACAGAAACACATCAATGTATATGTATATATGTGTATTTTTATGTATATACAGTATGTTTAACTCCTTGGTTAGAGTGTTGTGATGTTTGCTCAGTGTGTGACCTTTCCACCTGTATGGCAGCCTGAAGGATATTTATGGGCCAATGCAGAATTCATTGACTTTTCCAGGTCCCTGTCAGCTTCATGTAACAAACAAAGCCTTCCTCTGTACATCCAGAGGCAGTCGGCTACCTGCAATGCCTTTATTTTGTCACTAGAAAGAAATGTCAACCAAATGTTTCTCAACCTACCAAAGAAAATACACAATAGGAGCAAACTTTTTAATCGTGGCCTCTTATGACATCTATTGGCTACAACATGCAAACTGCTGAATGCTTTTTCATAATATTTATATCCTGTCCTGGTTGACAAAAATTAAAACTGCAGAGTTTTTTTGTTTCAAAGTAAAAGCAGAGTGGTGAGATTGGCAAAGCTTTAAGAATAATATAAATTTTGTCAATTGTGTCTCTGGGTATTTCTCTTCCTGAAGAATATGGATGCCCTGAGCCAAATCTCCCCTGCTCACTACATTACAACAGGAATACTGCTGAGTTTGACCGGCTGCCCACTATATAGATGGACAGAGAGCTGATTTATTAAAAAGGGAATACTTGCAGACAGGTTCGATCAATTTGACACAGATCAGAATAGGATGGCACAGCGAGTTGATGGTGAGCAGAGAAAAATACCCTGTATCTCCAGGAATAAGGAGTCAAAGAAGACTGCTAGCAACTGTACCATAACAATCTCCATTTGGTCAGAATTAGAGCCCATGTGTATCCAATGTGCTTAAAGAGAAAGAACTAAAGAATTTTTAAAAAATGAAATGAAGAAGAAGAAAAGGATGTTTAGCAGGTTTGGTTCAGTCTGGCGAAAAACAGTCATTTTCTGTCTGGTATGATGTAAAGGTAGTGGTGGACTGTGAAGTGCACAGCTCTCTGTGAGGAAAGCAGCTGAGATGGCAGCGCAGGGAGTCAGGCAGGGAAAGAAAGGAATACCAATGAGCCTGGGGCATTTAAGCTGCAGCCGCAAAGTTGAAAACATCTTATAAAGGGTGTGACAGCCGTGTCTCCTCAGACCTGAAGAGGAGGGGAGGATGAGCTGGCTGGAAATGGGTAATATGAGCTACAGTAGTACAAAATGTTGTCTGGAAATAACACGCCGCCCTCTAGCCACTATCTCATTTACTCTGTAACCATTTGTGAAAATTACAAAGACTGTAAACTGAAACAATTACGTCCTGCAGATGAAAACGTGTGGAAAGGAACATTACATTCCTGGGTTACATTCCTCAGAGGCAGAAGAGTAATGGAATCTCTGGGCAGGGAAATAATATGAATTAGGAAAAAAGAGAAGAATTCAAAATTAGGTCATTTTCTCTAAGTCAAGAACCACTTCAATGGCTTTTGACAAAGGAGAAGAAGAGGAGGACTTTTAGGTTGTGGTCGGGGGAGAAACCTGCTTCCACTTTCCCAGAGAGTCATTTAAAGTCATTTAAAAAGACCAAGCAGCACAAAATGGCTTCTGATTACTGGGGATGGTTTAGCCTTTCAAGATAGTGCAGACTGCTGATGGAAATCCTCTAAGCTTTTACTTTCCTTCCCTATTACTCAGCCTGCAACCGCCTCCATGTTTATACCCTTATCTCTCTGTTGTCTGTTATCTGCACCAGGCTATACAAAGTGCGTGAAGCAAAATACTCAGTCAGCATCACTGATGTATGATAAAAGATTAGAATTGTGGAATTATGCACATTTTTGTGGATATTATGTCTATAATTTGTAAATTCCCTTAAGTCCAATTCAAATACAACAATCCAACATAAGGTGCAGTGGATATAAGCCTGGGCAGAGACATACAGTAAATGTCTCATTTGAATCTCATTATCTCTTTGAACCATATGGAGAAAGAGGGAGGGCCATAGCTTAGTTAGTATAGATATACTGGATATATATATTGTTTAATGGCAGCCAGCAGTCAACCTGTATGCACATTACCACCAAACACATTATTTCACAACAAATTACATCATCATTACTACATCAGATTGTACACATGTCATATCTCAGTGCTACATTACATAACTATACATGATACTACATTGTACTACATTCCATAAATAAACCATTTGGTTACACATACAGCCTTGATGTCTCTGAATTAAAGAGCCCTCTCAGCATCTTTGCACAACTCAGCCACTCAAGTAAGAAGCGCATGGGGAGATAGACAGAGGACATCTGTGTACTGTGTAATCCAGATGTGATGCCACTGAAAAACCTAAATGAAAGTTCCTGTTTACTGAAATGCTACTAAGTCACAGTGGTGGAATAAAAAGCACAACACCCAGACAAACAAAATATCTGTGCTATACAATAGGAGAGAATTGCTGCATCCCTACGCACTGAGACAGTAAGAGTTTTTTTTCCCAATTGACCATCAAATGTGCAAAAATGACATCTATCATTGCTTGAGGCATCAAGTATTATTATTTCAGAAACGTATATTTATTCTACCATTGACTATTTCCACCATTACTGTTGTTGTCAGTGGAAAAATAAATACTTCTTTATCTTGGAGCGCAGCTCACCAGATTCCTCATTTTCCTGCTATTACTAATTCTTTGTTGTGGAAGATACCTGGCAGCCGTTCAGTAGCAATAAAACAAAGCCTGTTATATATTGCCCTCTTGTGGCCATATTCTATCATGCCACATACTTGCTGGCTGATGCAGGTAGGCCTACTCATCTTTATCGTGAATGAAGACTAGATCAGAAAAACAAACACTATGAAACTTGAAAAAGTTTGCATTTGAGAGCCCAGATTGATAAATGTGATCAAGATTAACTTAACACAGGAATGATTGACAGTTGCCAGGCTACCTCTACTTAAATACTCCTATTGGTTTATTAACTTTATACTACAAACCAATAAGAGAATAAAGATTACAGTTTCAAGAGTGAAAAAAAAACAAATCATATAAAAAAACTGATCATTAATTCTTTTGGTATTTCCGCCCAAACCTAAGACTTTAGTGAGGGAACAGAATCGGTGTGGGGTAAGGTGGCAACATTGAGCTCAACATAAAACTTAACAAATAATATTACTAGCCATCATTTTACATTTGTTTTAAAAGTTTATATATCATATAATACAATGAGTTTTATGTTTTTACTTGAATGCCAGTGGATTTGCAACGCTAGTTAAAATGTTCACATGTTACTACATGTGACTACATATTACTGTGTGGATATTTTGGATGTAAAATATGGGTCTGGGTCAGACTGAGGGTCTGGAGGTGCGGAGATGTTCACCTGTCGTGATGCCTTGTCCCTCTCATCAGAGGTCATCAGCAAGCTCTGCTTTAAAACCGCTTGGTACTTTTCATTCATCCTCTTTAACTCGGGCTCCTTACAGTCACACTGGACCTTCAGCTTTCTCATCTCCTCGAGGAGCCTGTTTCTCTCCCGGGCAACACGCTGGTGCTGCAGCCGACGGGAGTCTCTGTCTCTCTGGAGCCTCGGCACAAACTCCGCCGCGGCTGCGGCAGCCAGCCTGTGCTCGTCCCTCAGCTGCCGGGCGTGTTTCAGCTCGGCGTCCAGCCGCTGGATCTCAGTGTAAATGTCCGGCACCACGCCGACCTCCCCCGCCTTCACCAGGCCTTTCTGCACCATCTCGGCCCACTCGGTCTGGAAACAGTCTAATGTTTGTCTCATCCCCATCTGAAGGAGAAAGCTGCGTAAAAAGCCATCCACAGCCTCGGGACGCCGTGTGATGCTAGCAGCGTGGCCACGAGCGTTAGCCTCGACTCGGTATTGGATGGATTTCAACGTCGCTTCCAGCTCTTCTTCCTCTTCTCCTCTTAAACTCCAGTCATCTTCTAAAGACACTTTCTCAGACTTAAAATCATCATCGTTGTCACCGGGGACACTCGCGTCCTCTCTGTCCCCAGTTTTGTTACTTTTATTCATTGTTTATTTGAGACAGCCGGGGAGTTTGTTGTTACTATGGTGACAACTCAGATGCTCATCGCGAGATTTCACTAGTTCACGTTTGCCACCAGCGTTCTGTGCGTCACCAAACAAACATGGCGGACTACCGAGAGGCGCCCTTGGCCAGTCGGCCTAAAACGTTGGATCCCGTTGAATATTTCAACCTTTCGCCGGAGCAGAGACGCACCGAACAAGAAAGAGCAGCACTACGAGCCAATCTGAAGAGGCAGTATCAGACGCAGCTCAACAACCCGCACAGAAAAGAGCTTATTGTAAGTGGGTGCCTGTTAGCTAGCAGCGTTACCCTTGAAAATGGCTCATGCTACTTGGTGAGATGCTAACGGTAGTCCGACAGAGGCATACGGAAGTCAATATTGTCTATATTCAGTTTGTTAGTCTGATATAATATGCTAAATTACTAGTGACTGAAGTTTGCTAAAAATGCTTGGTGGCTCATATTTAGTAAAGGAAATTTCTCATGTAAACTGCATGAGACTGTAACACTAAGGTAGACGTATACTCTTTGCCAGAAATGTTAAACACATTTAATATTAAAAGTACGATTTGAAGTTACTCAATATTGGTAGCTTTCTTTTTCTGTTGCAATGCTGTCTCTTTTTGTGTTGTAGTAATATGATGATAGTGGTTTGACCTAGATAATTTTGCTACTTAAACCCATCAGTTAATGTAGGATGGGTATTTAAATTTCATCACATTCCTTTTGCTATGCAGGAAGACCCTGCGCTGACACGCTGGGTGTATGCACGCGCCAACCCCTACTCACACTTTAAGCCCACAGCGAAGACATCTCTGCTGGGTACCCTGTGTGGAGTTGTGCCACTCTTCGTCCTCTACTTCATTTTCAAGACGGACAGGGTATGGGACAAAATGCAAACTGGGTTCAATCATGATTTTATTTAATAGAATCAGAATTAATTTAGGATTCTCATTATATTAATACAGTGTGCAAAATAGTTTTGGTGTAATTTTACAATGTTGCAGCTATATAACCAGTACTATTAGGAAATCCATTTGAGAAAATGTCCAATAGTTGAAAATAGCGATGATGACTTTGTTTCTATGGAAACCGAACTTCTCCATCATCTGTTTGTCATCTGTTTTACAGGATAGGAACGAGAGGCTGATTAAGGCTGGTACCTATGAGCGCAAATTCGGCTTGTCATCCTGAGCTTTTAATGTACAGAAGAAATTCCCCAGTGTCCGAGAGTGTGCGTAATTATTAACAAAATAAAAACATATTATCAAGAATTGCTTGGGTTTGATTACTGAGGTAAAAGTGAGTGATTAAAGGTTAAGCCATTTTTGTTTTCTTTTCAGCCAGGTATGTGTGGGGTTGTAGTTGCCTTATTTGGACACCAGATGGGGGTGAGAAGCTAATGACCATCAGACCCTCAGTGGCTTGTCAGTTTTGTTGATCATGTCGCCACAAATGATATATGTCAATATGTATATATAAGGTTTACAACAGTTTAGTAATGACAATATGTTAACCCATACATGTTGAGCATAACTGACACATGCAGGAACATTTGTTCACAGCAAACTTCAAACAACCCACGTTTTTTATTGTAAGACCCCAGTCAGGTTGTTTGGGTACAATAAGTCTGCAAAATTTCCACAGAATTGGATTGGTGGTAGTTGCTTTCAAGGAAGGGAAATTAGGACCTTTATTTTTGTTGAACAGCTGTATTTGGTTAACTTGTCTTCTCTACTTTTTGCTGGGCTTCCAGTTTGGGTTAAAGTGACTGCGGAGAGGTTCCCAGCATTGGTAGTAGCTCTTGTCAAGCCTCTGACATGTCTGCAGACCCCACTTGGTCACTGCCATACTGAAGGATGACTCGAACATGAAAGCCTAAAGGAAAGAAAGGCCGCAAAACACTCAATCGCACACATTTTTAAGAACACAATCAAAATTATCAATGGTCAAATAATTCAAACTGATACTTAGTATTTTCTTTTAGTTTTACCATAGTGCCCTCAGCCACCCTCTCAGGCTTTAGCTCAGCAGTGCTGTTCTTTTCGAAGCAGTCAGCATCTGGCCCATGTGGGGTCATCATACTGTGGAGGCTGGCCCCTCCTGGCTGGAAACCCTCTTCCTTAGCCTCATAATGGCCTTTGATCAGACCCATGAATTCACTCATGCAGTTACCTGTGGTCAAAGACGGCAGAAGCTTTAACACTCTTACCCACTAGATGGCGCTACATATCTGCAGTAAAACCAGATAAAAGCTTCTGTGGCGGGTACTTGGAGAGGAAAAAAATAATTCTGCAGGAGCAACCACCTACCATCTTGACACTGGTTGAGTAAATGGGTGTGTGAGAGTATGGCTGTTTTGTTTCATTAAAAATTATAAAGTAGTTACACCTAAACAACAACATAACTTTTAAAATGAAATGTTTCTGCCTTAATTTCCACCCTTGCAAAATGTGCACAAGCTAATTCTACAATGAAGCAAGACTGGTGTGTTTCTGGGCTCTTACGGTGATAGTATGGTGGACGGAAGGTGTGGTCAGCTACACCCCACCGTGGGGGGAAGATGACAAAGTCAGCAATGGCCACTCCTGGTCGTGTGGATTTGGCAGTGAGCACAGTAAAAATAGATGGATCCTGCAGGAGGAATTCAGAGATCAATATGTGACATTTAAGGGTATGTTTACAGGTTGGAATCAATTCACTTCTATCATAAAAAGCAAAAAGAAATTAAATGACATGACTCACCGCATGATCGAATGCCACACAGTTGATAACCATGAAGTTCTGCAGGTTGTATTTGTACGGTGTGTAGTTCCCGTGCCAGGCAACCACGTTGAATGGAGAGAAATCCTATGTGCAGAGCACAGAACAAAACAAATAAGACACGTCTAGCAAAGCAGCAAACACAAAAGCCGTTAAATTGAGCTTTTCACAGGGAAAAGGGAACAATGAATAATTTCTTTGTAATCTTAAATTCGCCGAGAGAGAACTTCTTGACATAAAGAAAGAAAAAAATGGTCATTATGAAAAGGGATGATTGCGAAAGAGGGCCCGCTTCTTTCATTCTCCTCTTTCTTTCCCTCGTTCCTTGGATACCAGGCTCCAGGTATTATGGAGTAATTGGCCTCACAATCAAACTTTCCCAAACTTTGAGCAGTTTGACGCTTGCTGCGCCACAGTTATGGGTCGAGCAGCATTAACAGTGGGTGCTGAGATATTTCTTTATCTTGATTGTTAAAACCACAGCAATTTTATATAGTTTCTCTGTTCTGATAATGTCACTGTAAAAAAGCCATTCAACAGAGGGTCTAAAATCAATATAGTTCATTACAACTCGAGCTGCCTTCTGAGTGACCTCCTTCTTACACACAAACACACACACACACACAGTCAGGTACACACACGAACAGCTAATATACAATAACAAAAGTGAATAAAAACCATACATATACTAATTCACAGACGTGTGCCTAAGTAAATTCACACATAACTAATAACACCAAACACAAAATCGACATATTCAATTTACAGTAGTTGCCATACAAAAAGGCCTTTCGGGAACCCAGCGCAGGCAATTTTTGGACATCCATCTGCGGTGGCTCCACCACATTCGATTAAAATGAATGGAAAAATGGAGGCGAGGGAGCACTTGCACACACATGCACACAAAACACAAACATATTGGCCCAGTCAAGCAAATAATAAGTTAATTTGAGCAATTTCAGCACGCTGCAGGGGAACAAAACAGCAGGAGCAGACGGGAGCAGCAGCAGCATCTTTCCTGAGATGAGGCTTGCGTCCCCCACCTTATTTTCATACCCCCATGGCCTCACCCTCCCGGCTTAGCAAATGGTGGACACCAGGAAAAGTGTGTCAGCTGCAGCCCACAGCCTTCACCTCTAACCTCCAGCACATAACAGGACAGATGCCCCAGTAAAGGCAGTGAGAAAGAGGAAAAGAGTTCGTTTTGCAACAGAAAAAGCAATATCTCACCCCAAAGCATTTCCTGCGATGAATAATAACGGTGTAGTTTGACATGGATTCCATAGTTAAAACCCCCCAACCCTGATACAACCCACCTCCATGTCAAAGTAAAAAAAAAAAAAACTTGTGTCAATCCAATTATGTGCCTCACAGGACATTTCAGGAGGGGGAGGATGTGATATCCTGAAATTAACACTTAACTTGTGAATGTTTTTTTCCTACAAAGCTTCACAGGTACACTGTCTGCAACTCCAGAACGCCTTAACTAATTATGAGTGATTAAGACTCATGAGGGAGTTGAGGCGGAAACCTGCTGAATGGATAACAGCTAACGCCGCGATATTAAATCACCGGTGTAGCTGACGCGAGTATGTGTATGTGTATGCGTTGCTATGGCAACGACGAAAGTCAGCATTGGTGATCGTTATTGGGTTTTAAATGTGTACATATATATGTATGTGTGTGTGTGTGTGTGTACATATATATGTGTTGAAGGAAGATGTGATTACTGTGGTTACTGAAATACTTTTATTGTTTCTAGTTCCACGGTGCTCTGTGACTCGGGAAAGGTGGAAATAAATGTAATTGTGGACATCAGTACGAAGTGTGATTCATTTTTAACCAGGGTAGATAAAACCAGGGAAGGCAGTTCCATCGGCAGGAGCAGCTAATGGATCATATGCTTCACTTGGGCTGCTTCCTGTTGCGGTTCGATGGTGGTTACCGAGGCAGATACAAACCTAAATAGGGTAATAGGACAAATAATGCCATATGTGTATGTTTGTGAGTGTACTGACACGCAAAAACTGGAATTTTGCACACAAAAAAACCCCACACACACCTGTTGGCAGGCAAAGAGCTTCCCCTGGTACTTGTTGATGACGGTGTAACCTGTGGCCACTTTGCGATCCTCATACCAAGCAACTGGACACAGGAAATCTCTAGGGTTGGCCAGACCATTGGCTCCTACAGGACAAACATACATAATCATACATTAAGAAACACAACATTACACTGTATGTCTACACACAAGACTAAGACTGTGTCTCAGACATATAACATATGCCCAGCGTAAAACAGGTAGAGCCACGTCTCGCCAGTAAATGATCCTCTGGACTCGTTGCTGATTCCTGCGCGTTTCCTTCATGCAGACGACATGAGGACTATCTATGATCCATGTGGTGTGAATGAGACTAATGAGAACTTTAATGCAACTCTCATTTTCCGTCTATGCGCCTTTAGTTTGTTTTCTTTTCTGGGTAGTAATGTAAAATTGCACATCGACATAACAACATTGACGATACTATCATAAACGGTGAATATCGTGCACCACTATTGCACACCTATCAGTGAGGATACTAAATAATGATCACTGGCCAAGTGTGCAAAAGTTGTACTTAGTGCTGTCTGTTGAGTAATCTTAGACATTTAATTGTGTACAACTGACTGCAATTAATTATGGGCAATCGCAGGCATCATACAAACACACACCTATGGGTCCCAGGTCAGGAAGTTCATAGTGGGTTCCATACACCTCCAGTATGTAACCTCTGGTTTCTCCAAACACATCCACACTGAAGCGCATGCCATGCTGGAGAAAACCAATGAGAAGTGGCACAAACTTAAACTTTTTGACTGTTAACCATGAAAGTACCTTGGAAAGAGGCATTTAATTTTGTTCATGCACTAAACACATTAACGCCCCGCTTGTTAAATCTCCGTCCTCCACTGCACTCCACTCATAAACGTGTTGCGTAACTTCTGGGTAGCTCTATTCCGACTCGATTATTTTCCCCATCTTAACATGCGTTTTTATCGCGATTTCATTGTTTGTTTACATGCTGTTCATATCAACCAGTTAATTTAGCTTAGCCGTTAGCCTTAGCTTAGCTTCAAGCTCACATGTCTTTATAACAATAACAGCGATAATTTAAATTCATTTTTAGCTTAATGATTGTCAATGTTTATTGCAGAAGTTTACAGAATCCAAATAGTTTATTATTTGCTTACATACACAGAAATAAACATGTAAATATATAAATGAGTGGTATGATAACTGAACACTATTCTTGATTACTATACTGGTGAGCTTATTTTTAAGGGCACTTTTGAAAACGACCAATTTCAAAATATGGTCAAGTGAGTTTGGCAGCAGATATGATACATTTCTATAAAAACCGAGGAGGGGGAAAAACACTGAGCTCACCTGGATGACACAGATCTCATTCGGCTCCACCATCATCTTCCCAAACTCTGTGGTGATCAAGATCTCACCCTGCTGGGGGACTAGAGAGACAAACAAACAGAGAGAGAGAGACAGAAAAACGACACGGAGGATTGAGCTATCATGGTTCTTATGATAAATGACAGTGAAAACATCAACAGCCCTTTTTCCTCACCGATCAGAAAGTCTCCATCTGAGTTGTTGAAGCACCTGAAACGGAAGAAAAATATTTAGCCAAAGGATTTCTGGGGATTTTGATGTGTGAAACTATATCTATTTGTTACATGATGGGGTACATCTGCACACAAATGTACATCCTCACTTGTCCACCATGGAAGTGTTGCAGGTGTAAACATGGATGCCAATGCCATTGCGAGATTTGCTATCTCCAGCACCACAGATAGTATGTAGACCCTGCAAAATACAGACAGTGACGACACCAGTGCATTTTCACTATTTAATATAACTATAACTATAACTCATAACTAAACTTACAGCCACAAAGTCCACTTTCTTATCTGTAGGTTTGGGGATGGTAAATGGTCGCCACCGCAGCTGTGAGAGAAACCGCAAAGTTAGAATCTCATATAATTAATGCAAACTGTTAAAAGAAATGCAACATAAGCATGAGTCACATTAATGTATCAGTGGCAAAGGCCCTTAAAAATGAGCAATGAAATATAATTTTCTTTGACAAACTTTAACATGTGACAATATGCAACATTCTCCTTCTTGCCGAGCCTGATATTATTGGGTGTAAAGTTGCCAGCGGCAGTCTGTTAGTTTAGGAAACAGCTGGATAAAACTGTTCAGCCGTCATATACCTGGTTAGGATCCGGCTCCACCTCATTCCAGTTCTCTGATAGATTCCCACATGGCACTGAGGTAAAAGGCTTATGTTTGACGGATGGCAGGATGCGGTACAACCAGCTGTAGCCAGAGAAAAGAACCAGCATTAAGAAATTAATATTGTCTAAGATCTATAACTGTTGATTAAAGTGTCAGACAGTGACAGATGGATACCTCCTCTTATTGGCTGATCGTGGGCAGGTGAAAGCCGAGCCAGAGAGCTGCTCAGCATAGAGGCCGTAGGGACAAACCTGGGGATTGTTCTGTCGAGAAATAATATGATGTGTTCAGTTGATATGTAAATGATATATCTGATGTGCTGTCTAATTTGCAAGCACAGGAGCTACAGGCTTGTCTTGACACCAAATGTGCACAATCATGAATTTATTTTGGAGTTAAATGAGTAATTAGTCAAATAACGAATGATGATCAGTGTGTGTGTGTATGTGTGTGTGTGTGTGTGTGTGTGTGTGTGTGTGAGCTACCTGTCCCTCAGGTAATGATCCAGGACATCGAGGGTCTTCAGAGGAAAACTCATTCCCAAACCCACTCAGGTACTGAAACAGACAGACAGCCACATATTTAACACTGAAGGCATGTTGGCATGTTAACATGAAAAATAAAAATACATCATGCAGCTTCATTGTAATGCAGAATAAATGTGTTCATGCTGGTTATAATTAAATCTGAAGGCTTGTCATTAAGGCTTGTCTTTTTGTTAATTGTTGTCATATTGATTCACATTAGATCCATAATAAAACAAACTGCAGTTATGCCAAATTTCCCCCTTGCAGTCATCTATTATTTTTGTGCTATTGTGTTACAGAGACACACTAATTACACTAACACCCCTCGCAGTACATTTTGATCAATACTTCAATTATGACAAGACTATTATTCCACTAGTCTCTTCTGATAGTGCTGATCACCGCCCCAAATGTCTTCCCTTCCACTGAAAAACATCAACTTGGCAGGAGGGAATGAAATCTTGCTGAGTCATTGTTAGTCTGCAAAAAGCACACACACAGACATGGATGGATTCCATATGTGTGCAGTCCTGTGTTAAAGGTCCCTACAAAGATTTAGGAAGCTTCTTAGTTTCAGTGGGGTGTCAAACACTATTTTGTTCAATTAGCAAAATTAAAATCCAGCCCAACTTTAAATATCATGGATCATGCATAAAAAAGAAGTTTACATAAATCATTCTTCTTCATTGATAGGGTTTAGCTTTTTAAACACAAACATGAATATCTTTAAAGCTGAATGCAACAAGTCAACCGACAGGTTCAGGAATCATTTTCCATAAACACGCTCTGTCAAAGCAGAAACGGTTTGGAGTTGTGGAGCCCAGCTGTGATGGGAATAATATTCATCAACACTTGCACAAAATTATATTATAATCTTGAGCAAGTTGTACTGTAAAGAGTTTTCCTCACTGGTATAAGTTTGTGCTGTTTCTGAGGCATCTCAGACCACATCTGGGCAGCTGCTGAATGCAGCCCTCTGATTGGTTGTCTTCAACACCTCCCTCCACTCAGCTGATATACCTCTCTTATAGTTCTGACTGTTCATACACGATTAATTTTTGCACATCTGGTGCAAGATACACATCAACGTTTTAATTTATTTTCCAAATAATGTAGAAACAGAGCATTTTTGCATGTTCATGCTTTTCAGACTGTCCTGAATGTTGGTTTGTCAGACACTCAGTCTAATCACTAAGTACTGGAACATGTCCATTACTTGGTGAAGTACTGTAAAAACCAAAACCTCTAGCTTACCTTGAGTCCAGCCATTGTGGTGTCTGTTAAAACCTTCCTCGCAGCTGTTTAAATGATTTTTCAACTGCAATGCGACTCTTAAAGGACTCCCCAGCACCAAAGTCCACCACAGAGAGTGTGCATACCGGTGTGAAGTGAGGGGAAAAGGGGGCTGGATTTATACTCTTTCCTCAGTATGGTTTTAATTAAGCATTGACAGGCTCCGTGACGCAGCAGCTGGGGAGCATGCAAAGGGGAAAGGACGGATTACATGGCCAAAATGTGCGCAAACAAGGACCAGTGTCAGCGCCAAGGTAAACAAGAACAAAGGCTACTTTAAAAGTTGCAAGTGCAACATGGGTAACATGCAGGACGGACCCCTCATGAGGCTGCAGACCACTCCTGAAATTAAAACTATACCAGATTATCACAAAGTCATTTTAGTCACAGAAATAATATATAGCTATGTAGTCTATACGCAGCTCAGGACTATACGTTATAGTTAGGTAATTGTCTGTATGTTACTGCAGTGACCTCATGTGGACCTGCTTGTGCAAACAACTGTCATGCACATCCTCACGTCCTGCAACGCAAACATCCCCCGCAAAAGAGGTCTATTGATTAGATCAAATTATTATAAAAGGTGGTTAATCAGGTTGTCTTTAGTACTGTCCTACCTAACACACTCTGCCTATTATTGTATTTAAAATGCGTTACTGTTCCTGTATGGCTGCATTATTAATTGACTTCTTTCCAAAACCCACACAATCCAGCTGCAAAGGGCAATTCATTCTCGAAAATGCACAACAGCAAAGGCCACTGAGAGGCCTATACATTACTTAAAGCAAAATTTATTCAGCTCATTCCTTGAGATAGATGGTGAAACGATGGGTACCTAATGTCCCCTGTGCAGCATGTATCAGAAAGAATCAATTTGGCCTGTCTCATTCTCGCTCCCTCTCTCGTCTGTTTCTTTCATTGTGGGGAGGTGTGTTGGGGAAGGGTAAATGACGGCAATTCTCATAGCGAGGCGCAAATAAACTCGCCGCGGCAGAAGTAACTGTTCTCCGGCGAGCCGTGCAGTCGGGCCCGGGCCCCCCGCTGCTAGGCAGTCAAGGTGCTGTGCCAAAGACGAGAAAACCCAATGGCAGGAAAATATCACGTCCCAGTCTCCGGAAATTGATCTGCTCCTTGTATGGAGAAAGAAAATGAGTGATTTTAATTTCGTCCCAGAGTCCGATGATAGAATTCCTGAGTAGCCTATTTGGGTCCAATCCGGGTGATGTCTGTGTGGTTTAAGATACACAGGAATAGCTGGAGACGCAGAGGAGACTGCTGTTGCCTATTGACAGTCATATCTATGCATGAGTGAGTGGGCCATAAATGCTTTGTTATTAGATGCCTGCTGAACTCAATGGCTTGATGGGAAATGGCACGCTCACCTGGCAGAGCCTATCCCAGTATGCATGAACAAGAAATCTGTGTCTCTCACAGACAAACACTAGACTATTGTGCGATATGATACGTAACAACATTTTTAGCCCACACTTTCACATACATGCTAAGTACAGTTTGTGCTATTCATGGTGCCCTTTGACCTCTGTGGGTTTACCATGGATGTAAACCATGGCCAACGCTTGTCTGGTGTATCAAGGAGTATTGAGGTTTCCAGTGTGCATCATAGCATAAACTACACAATATTTATCATGTATATGGTCAAAAAATATCATTCAGGGATCATTAAACAATTGTCAAACCTTAAAAGGAAGTTATATTTATAGTGGTTAGAAAAGGGCTTTGACCAGAGTCTGAGCCATGCACTGTGTCTGCCAAATGTACATGGCGAGGGCACTTCTGATTAAATTAATCAGGCAGTAGCAAGTAGCAACAACTAATTAGCGTGTTCTTACACACGTTCCTGTTTTTGTTCCTAAACTGTAATGAGATTCTTTCATCTCCTCTTTATTCAGCAGACAGAAAAATCAGCTGTTAAAGAGAAGCAAATCATCATACAGCACCGCACAGATGAATGTTGTCGCTACACAAAATGTGAAATTTGTCTTTTGTTACTCTGCTGACATCACGCAAATATCCACCCTCACTGGTAAAAAAAAGGAACAAAAATTAAAACTTAACTTTGTGAAGGACATAAGTGCACATGACACCCAAATTGTTACCACCTGGCCTCATGTTGTGTATCAGTGGAGGGTAACTGCTGTATTTGGATGCCAGATCTAACAAGAAAAAGCTTGGATTCTTGTATTTTGTAATTACAGCCCTGTTACCCAGTGTTGCACTTTAACGTTAAATGACTCCTGACATGATCCAGCACAACACACATTCATACACACAGACACACACACACACATGTTTGACAGCTCCATTTAACGCTGATTAGATTTGCAAGGACATTTAGTGTACCCTCTCTGTGTCTCCTGTGCCTACTCTCTCTCCGTCTCTGTCTCTCCCTGAGTGGGTTTATCTACTGAATCCTATCTATCGTGGTAATGTTATGCAAATGGTTTAATATGAAGATAAAAGACTGTTGCAGTGTGTGGCGCTCTCTTGGTTCACAGCCTCGTGTTTCCAGGACGATAGCTCTAACGAGGAGGGCACTATTTGGGAGTCATTAAATGATGGCCTTCCTGACATGCACCCGCTCACCACCGCCGCCACCCGCTCCTGCACTGGCCATTAAAGCCGCTCACACCCACACCAAGACACACACACACACACACACACACACACCACAGACGCCTTTTAGCACCAGCTCCCAGTTTCTTACACATCACAGTGTCACAGAATAGAAAATTACACTCTCCTCCCACAGAGAAAATTGCTTTGGAATTGCTTGGTTATAAAGATGTGCTCTAAAGAGTGGGGGTGCGTGCAATAAAAAAAAGGACACACACAAACACAATTACTTAAGCACTCTAAGGACAATTCTTACAAGTTAATCAGAGGATTTACCAATTATTGATGTCAAAAGGATTTAGTTGCATGTCTCTTTGTGGCCTACGCAAATGCACGGCTTCTATCTATCTATCTATCTATCTATCTATCTATCCATCCATCCATCTATCTATCTATCCATCCATCCATCCATCCATCCATCCATCCATCCATCCATCCATCCATCCATCCATCCATCCATCCATCCATCTCTATAATATATTAAGTAAAGATGACATCTTTGTATTCACAATCTTCAGATAAGCTTTCATGCCCATCCATCCATCCATCCATCCATCCATCCATCCATCCATCCATCCATCCATCCATCCATCCATCCATCCATCCATCCATCCATCCATCCATCCATCCATCCATCCATCCATCCATCCATCCATCCATCCATCCATCCATCCATCCATCCATCCATCCATCCATCCATCCATCCATCCATCCATCCATCCATCCATCCACCCATCCATCCATCCATCCATCCATTTATCTCTATAATATATTAAGTAAAGATGACATCTTTGTATTCACAATCTTCAGATAAGCTTTCATGCAGTGGTTAATTTAAAATTCCCAGTTACCAGCCGCAATTGTAGGCCTATAGGATATTCTGTCACACTGTCTGGACCCGACCGAGCAACACATCAGACACCACTTCACAAATAGAATTAGCTCCCTGCACAGAACCAAAATGACAGTGGCTGGGTGTTTGGCTGGATGCTTAATGGCATTGGGGTGCCAATGGTGTTTTCGTTGTAGGGGAGCCAAAGGGCAGTTTGTGTATCAGTTCAGACACTTAGTATGGCGCCAGTTACACGATTCACCCCTCACGATGGAGCATGTGAACAGGTCGTGAGGATGCCTCCTCTAAATCTGTAGTTTAGCTATGTTGTTTTGAGGAGTCGTTTGGGCCGTGAAGAGGGAAACTTAAGGTGAATGGTCTTTGGACAAGGAATAGTTGTGTTCAACATGAGAGAACGATGAGTGTGGTTCTATATCTATTTGGTTTTCTCATCCAAGTGTGTGTGCACGAGTTGCGACCGATGTCGTATCAATCTTGGTAAGATTGTGTGTGTGAATCCTGGCGTGTATGTAGACATGTGCACAGTGTGGTCGCTGTGCATGTACGTGTACGTGTGTGTCTGTGCCGAGCACCGTCATTAGGTCGTAGGCAGTCCCTGTACTGGGGGTGTAGCTTAGATGCTCCTGCTCCTCTCAGGCCAATTTAAGGGGAGAAAAGCACTTCTACCCTGGCCTGCAAGTCTGAGGGTCCCCAGCGGGAGGCAGCGCAGCCCTGCAATCTATATTGGATTTATTCCTCTCCCATCTACAGGCCCCACACACCCCACAGAGAGGAAGTATCAACTGCACTCTCTGTCTTCTAAGACAATATGTTATGGCACACACATGAGTACACATAATCGTGTAAACACACACTCAGGGGCACGCGCACCAAGTCTATCTTCAAGGCACACAGCAAGGAAGTTACACAGGCACACTTTCTGTCCCTGTGGGAGCTGCACTGAGGTCAACATACACTGAGACTGAGAGACAGACAGTGAGAGACAGACAGGAAAGAGAATCATCCAAAGCTGTTGACAGAACGAGTTATTTGGAGCTGACCATTGTTTGGCTCCAGCAAAAATATTGTTCAGATTTATAAAGGCCAAGATTTTTTTTTAAAAATGCATTTTTATCACAAAAACAACAAGGAAAAAAAAGAATTTACATAAAACTCAGACAAGGTCAGGGAGAAACGAGGTTCTTAATTTAGTCTAATCAACTGTCATTTGCATCGCGCCATTTGCGCAAGGTATTGCCACTAACTGAATAAATGGACTTCTTCAGACTCAAGGGGGGGCACTCCGGTTTTGATAAGATGGCAACATAACTGATTTGCATATATTACTTTGATTATCTCATTACTGGGATGATTCTTGCGGAATTTCTGACACTCGCGCAATCGAATTATAAATGAAGGCGCGCAATCAATAAAAGGGCAACGCGGCAGAGAAAACACGCGGCACCGCGGGTTTGCATGGTCAACTCGTGATGATGATGATGATGATGATGCTGGTGATGATCATGGTTGGGACGATGGTGATGATGATGATGGTGATGATGATGGTGATGACCTCTTAAGCTCGCGAGCTCCAGGACTCCGCAGTAGGCTTAGAGAGTCTCGGCCTCTCGATTCCTGTGATCAAAGCAGTAATCAGTGGAGACAATGGGGGCCGTGAAATTGCCGCTTTCGTGTGGGTGACCTATGCACCTGCCATGAATCCGTGAGTGGCCCGCAGGCGGCTCATGTTCCCCCGATCGATAATAGCGCTCACATCTTCTCGTCCGACTCAACCCATCTGTGGAATGATGAAATCGTGCGTAAAGGCGCACGCGCCGCGGATCATTTTGCAGCGCAGGAGCCACAACAACCTGATCCATTATTGGGAGCGCGTGCAGGCACGAGGGCCATGGAATGACCAGTCCAGGTATCATCTCTAACCCAAACCATGACTGATAGCTGACACAAAAAAGTGCTCAATGTATCATTTAGACTGGTTTTAGTTGATATGGGTTTCTGGCTTTAAAAGTGAAGGTCACAGTTCATCCGTTTGATGCATGATTTCCTTTGTGCTCAACACCGCATTATGACAAGTGGCTCATTTGTTGCCACACACAATTCGCCTGAGGGGAGAATACTCGGAGACTCCTTCTTCCCCCTCCTAACAGACTCTCACCCGTCTGCACACTAACAGAGCAAAGGCGCACGTCCACGTTTAAAATGCATGATGTAAATAATTATAGGCCTGGAAATTGATTTTGCTACGACCTTCTCCAGCAAACGAGGCCCCGAATCCCCCCAGAACGCTACTTCTGTTGAAGCATTAAGTCATTAATTATTTTCCTTACATAAGGACAAATTATCGAGTCAGTCGAACGAAATTAGAACCCTTTGTTTCTGATCAGACCACATTACCGCTGGAAATTACGGATGATGGCTGCGTGCGCGCGCGTCTTTGTTGTTTCGATCATCGCCTGTCGCTCTGAACTCGCGCTAACAAAGTCATTAAATTGACTCCCTCTCGCTCTCATTATGCGGGCTGTTAATAACCGCTAATTAACTTTGCTTACGCGCGCCTTAAAAGCCTCCCTTTCCTCCCA
>JAFBJQ010000368.1:969051-1119030 GCA_016785345.1 Trinectes maculatus | reverse complement strand
CCCCCGCCACCCCCCCCCCCCCCCCCCCCCCCCCCCCCCCCCCCCCCCCCCCCCCCCCCCCCCCCCCCCACCCCCAACGTCTTTTCCTGCTTGGCCTCTCAAGCAGAGCAAGTGTCCAATTATGTCAGAGCGCGACGTTGGGTGGAGAACGGGTCGTCGCCAGGGCCAGTTGGTAGGTGTTCGGGCACAGTTTACATTACACATGTTGTACTGGGACAAACTTATGGGACAACAGGGGGAGTGCGTGTTCCTTACCACGCACAGAATAGTCTGCGTGCGTAAATACAGTAGAGGAGTATATCTTCCCTGCAGGTTGTGGGTTGTTTATGCCTTAAACAAAAGACTTTAAACAGATGGTACCATAATGGAATCTGTGGTCAAAAGTCAGACAACTCATGGAGCAAGAGCCAGCGAGTGGCAGAGATGTAAGAAAGGCGCGTGCAGGTTATGCGTCTTCTCCTGGACATTATAATTACTGGGCCTTACCTGTTAGGGCAGTTTTCTTTCCTATCCAGGAGATGGCGCCAATTGAATGACGTCCAAGGCAAATCGCAAACTGCCGGTCCAAAATGTTGGACCTCCATGGCCTTCCTTCACTTCAGGTTCATGAGGGGAGACTTGGAACTGAAAGGGAGCAGAGATAACCAATGGGAAAATGTTGGCACGCGCAGCATTAAAAAGCCATTCAAATGTATTGCCAGTGCATGGCACCACAGCGTAGAAATACACACCCACACAGTGGCACACAGCACCAACCCGGATATGAGCATATTAGGTCTATCAAGTTAGGGTGTTATGAAAACACAGAGGAGGTGGTGGTGAGGTGGTGCTAAAACAGAAGGCGGCCTCTCTCCTCCATCCTCACCTGCACGGAAAACAGACGGGAAATTGCAAATGTGAAAATTGCGCTGCGGCTATTCCGGCCCCCTCTAATGTATGCGCGTAATTAGTGCATTTAAACAAAGCGCGGGTGTCCTGCTGGCTGAAATGGCGGCTGACATCTCTTTTTCCACAGGGTTAATAACAGTGTGCGGATAAATGAATCAAATCGAGGCCCCCAAATTACAGAGCGACTCTAAATACTCGTCTGTATTACGCACGTCTGTTTGTGACCGCGCAGGGGGAAAAAAGCCTTAACATTTTACATTGTTATTACACTCATTACATTGATTTGCCTGCAAGTAAACAAGCTCGGAAGTTTGACACCGCGGAAAGTTGCGGATGCGGCGTATCTGACACCGTCCGCGTGGTGACAGGTGACAGCTGCGTCATTCTGACTAAATTAATATCCGCATTGTCTGGCTGCAGAACCAGATACGCGTGAAGCACCTGCAGCTTCCGTGGCTGCAGCATTAAACAATAATCCCATAATATTCATGTGGTAAAAAGCAGTGAGGGAGGAGCCGAGCTTGAGCTTGAACTCCAAGAGGCTGCTCAGCGGCCTGCACCTTAACTTAACCTTACACAGATCCTTTGCGTGTTTGTCTCAGTCCCAATCACACAAAGTTATTGCGTCAAACACACAACATCAGAAAAAATGAAGAAAAAACTTTTTCTGGACATATATATATATATATGTGTGTGTGTGTGTGTGTGTGTTATTTTTGCTGTAGCCCGGGCGGATACATAACGCAGGGGAAGAAGAGATGGAGAGGGGGGGAGCGGAGGAGAGAGTAAATTGCAGCTTGCTGAAGTTTTTGGATTGAATTCTGAAAATGATCCTTTTAACAGTGATGGGCTCTGAGGCGAGGATGGGGGTCATGCCATCCGCAGCGGGTTAAATAGACTTTCATTTAAAATTACATTCTCGATCCATCTCTCTAGCTCTCCCCCTCTCCACAGCGGAGTCCCCGCGTGCCATCCCGGCTCCCCGTGCGGCGCCACCCTCACTCTTTAAGTCAATCCGCATCTCCAGCAGGGCGCAGGCAGTATGTGGGAGAGGGAGGGAGCAGGACAGACAGTCAGACAGACACAGAGACAGACAGAGACAAAAGCATTAATTAACTGCATGCTACTAATGCTTGATTTTCTGTCAAAATAAAAAAAATACTCACATGTTTCATCTTGAAACGGGTCATATTAGATTAGGGTAAAAAAAATATCCCGTCCCAGTTTTGGTATTTTCGTGTCTGTGTGACTCTGATTTCCCCAGGTGCTCATTGGGGTTGAACACAAACTCCGTGCCAGATTTTTTTTGTTGGCCTGTGTAGCACCCTGAAAGCGAAAAGGCAAATGTTTATGCCCATCAGCAGTTAATAATCTAAATATCGCAAAAAACACATGTCGGTTTAAAACAATCAAAGTATTAGATTAAATCAAATTATTATTATCATTATCTCAAACTCATACAAATGAGGTGACTTAAAATAGTGAGGCCCGTTTCTTGATTTATCTGGCATTAACTGAACTGATTGGTTGCTTAGCAGTAATATTAATAGTTATTAATGCTAATACTGAAGTATATTAAAGTAGGCTGTTAATGCAACTTTAATGCTGTAATATACTGCCCCGAGGGCCTACATGAAAACATGGGTGTGGGTGTTTAGGCCTTTTGCGCAGCAGATATTGTGGCCTGACTTAGAAAAAGACACATTAACGATGCCCGTTCCATTAAAAAGCCCGTGCCATAATTAATATTTATTACTTTGAATATATAAATGTCTGTTTTTTGTGTTAGTCCCCCTCTTTGATACTGGGCCCCTCTCGTTGGCCCCTGTCTCATAACATCATAATGTCACACAGACCAAAACGTCAAAACAAATTGATGCGCCTTTAAGTTGCGTTGCTTTTGGGGACTTTATGTTTCTGAGTTCGTTCCACGTGAAAGGGAGAAAAAAAAAGTCCATGTCGGGTTTTGTTGTCCTACCCTGAAATTAACTTTAATGTAAAATATATAAAGCAGCCTCGCGCTGCCTCTCTCCCCGCATACACACATACGAGCCAATCAGGCGCAGTAACTGCCTACACGTCCACTGAGCTGAGCGCGCGGCGGAGCAGCGGCTGGCACAGCGGAGCGCAGCGCGAGGCAGCCGTATGTCATTAACCCCGAGAGTGACAGAGGAGTGACAGAGAGGAGAGGAGAGGAGAGGAGAGGAGAGGAGAGGAGAGGAGAGGAGAGGGGGGAGGAGTGAACGGTCCCGGTTCAGACGCACCGGCCTGACAGAGGAGAGCAAGAAGAAGAAGAAGAAGAAGGGAGTGAGGAAGGGGGAGCGAAAGAGAGAGGGAGAGGGAGAGTGACAGGCTTTACCGTAACTAGACGAACCAAAGCGTCGACATGAGCGGCCAGTTTGAGGACGATATCCACGAGAGGGCCGAGAGGAAGAGCAGCAAATCCCCGACTCTGCTCTCCTCGTACTGCATAGAGAGCATTCTGGGCCGCCGCAGTCCCTGCAAGGTCCGGCTGATCGGCGGGCAAACTTTGACGCCTCTGGCCGCCAGAGGAGAGCTGGACAAGGCGGCAGACGGTGAGTTCACTGCAGGAGCAATGATCCACTTCCACAGTTCAAGTCTGTTGTCCACCGTCTCTATATAAAAGTGTAGTTTGCTTTGCACGCTGCAGCCTGTAGAATAATAATCCGTTTGGCTCCATAGTGTTTGGATGATAGGCCCCACTGGTCTCTGCGCGCGAGGGGCCGCAATGTTTGGTTCAATAGTTTGAAAGTCAGTCAAAGTGGAAGTGTTTTTTAGAAAATGTTTGCTCTGCTGTTCATTGTTGTGATCTCCTTGGCGCGTGTCTGTGTCAGGGCCAACGAAGGACCCCCTCTCTCTCAGTGCTGACATCCACCTGCCACCGAAGCTCCGGCGGCTGTACGGCCCCGGGGGGAAGTACCTCCACGACCACGCGGGGAAACTGGACAGGGAGCGTCTTCTGCTGGAGCAAGCAGCCAGCGAGAGCCTGAAAATCAGCCAGGCGCCGCAGGTGAGCATCAGCCGCAGCAAGTCCTACCGGGAGAACGCGTCCCTGAGCCGGGGAGAGGGCGACCAGAGCCCTGAGGGGTGCTCGGAGGACGGCAGCCTGCAGGGACTGGTGGAGCTCGGCCCGCTGAAGTTCGAGGAGGACGCGGGGAAGGAGGAGGAGAGCTGCGCGGACGCGGCGGCGCTGTCCCCGAAGGACGAGGAGAGGGAGAGCTTGAACGCCGGGGATGGGGACGTCAGGGACGGAGAGGACAGCGTGTGTCTGTCGGCGGGCAGTGACTCGGAGGAGGGGATGCTGAAAAGGAAGCAGAGAAGATACAGGACTACATTCACCAGTTACCAGCTGGAAGAGCTGGAGAGGGCTTTCCAGAAGACACACTACCCCGACGTCTTCACCAGGTGAGGGTCATGAAAACGTGCATATTCCAAGATAAACCCCCTCAAATAAATAATAACAATAACAATAATAATAATAATAATTTTTGCTGAGCCTACACGTTTACAAATTATATCCCAGAAGTTGTAAGCTTATATAAATTTAAACTCAAATGTATATCGAACGAATTAGAATAATAATTATTATATTATTCTACAATACTATTGTAAAATGTTTATATTATTATTATTATTATTATTATTATTGTTATTATTATTGTTATTGTTATTATTATTATGAGGGGTTATGGGGGGGGGGATATGCTGCAGAAAGACAAATATTCATTGTGCTCTTTTATAATTTCATGCCTTTAAGGTGATAATAAATTGCGCATAGTTTGTAAATAAACACCTCCCAAGCCCATAAAATTTTCCAGAAATGATCCCATTAATACCACACGTCTGTAACAGGACACAGCGGATCACACCTCATAAAATGCTCCAGCATCAAACCCGTGCCTTGCACAAGTGAACACAATGGAAACGTTGTGTTCTACCTGTATCTGCTGCTTATGCAGATGACAGGAAGAATAATTAACCTGGATATGATCCTTAATAATACAAAAAATAAAAATAAAAAGTCAGGGCCTAACTTCAATCTGCGGGTCAGGTGCACACACACACACACACACACACACACACACACACACGGTGAATTGCATCTTTGGTTTTTGTAATTTAGATTTCTAAAAAATTCTATATTTAACAAGATGAGGGCTTTTATTTTGTTGGTAATAAAAGAAAAAAAACTCTTTTACATTTAGATTTTACATTTAGATGACTCACACATTCGCCTGTCTGGCTTTAAGAAACGACTTCTCTGATCCTACAGGAAACAAGAATCTAAATGTTATACTTTTTTAAAAATCTTTGAGATTATTCATATTTTCCAATCGATTTACTTTAAGAAGCCTCGCGCCTCTGATTTACACTGCCAGCCCATCTTGCAGCTGAAGGCGGCGTGAATTGCTTTGTGGCAGGCTAGTTTAGATGTCATTATTTCAGCCATTATGTTGTTACAGTGACAGGCCTGGGCTAAGGAAAATCTAACAATCACTAGGCCTATTTCTACCCATCCGTGACAGGGAAAATAGAATATGACCATGGCGTCTTTCTGCTGTTCATGCCATGGAGGAGAAAAAAAAAAACACAAGCCTATTTTTGGTCGTTTGTTGACAGTGAACAACAGTAAAGGGACAAAACAGCAATTCTCCGTTGCTTCCAAACGTTGCCCTCTAACCTTGAATCTTTTTTTCCCCTCCTGTCTCTCCTCCTCCCTTCCTCCATCCCCCCTTTCTTTTATTTTTATTTTACTATTATTTCTTTTAGAGAAGAGCTCGCGATGCGTCTGGACCTCACCGAGGCGCGTGTGCAAGTAAGTGTCCTGTTTATCTCTGTCTGAAAAGAGATGCCTGCGACGTGTAAATCAAGCAGGAAGAGAGAGAGAGTGGGGTGGGGGTGTGGGGGGGCACGGGGGGAACGGCATCCTCCTTATGTTTTACGTCCTTTAAAATTGTCCCTGGTTCCACGGCGCTGGGTAATAACTGGTGATATGCGTCACTGATTGAGGATCAGCGATTAGGGGCCAATTTGAGGCGGTAATTTATGACAGTAAAAACGTGTTAAATGGCCCCAGTCGCTGCTCGGAGAAGGTCTTTCCTGTTATTGAATGTTATTACGCGCCGAGCAGGGACGTTTTAGTGGCAATTAAGCGGACGCTGGCGATTCATAAAACGCTCACTTAGTGCAGGAGCAAACACTGTCCATATTCCTGGGATGAGATTGTGTTTGAATTCCCATCAGAGAGAGGGAGAGGGGACCAGAGAGGGGGCGAGGCCGGGATGTGTGTGTGTGTGTGTGTGTGTGTGTGTGTGACAGAGACAGAGAGAGAGTAAAAGGATGTGTGTGAGAATAAGGGGGGAGAAGGGGAGGGATAATGCTATTTGATTTCCCATTATGTGATTGCAATAGACCTGCATTGATCCGATGCTTTGCACTCGGGAGCGAATGAGAGACCATTAAAGGTGTTTGCTCCCCTCCCCTCCATCCCTCCCTCCATCCCTCCCTCTCTCTCTCTCCTCCTCGCCTTACACACTGAAAGCGTGGCTTGCATGTCGAAAGCCCGGGCTCATAACCAGAGAGACAATCCAAACACGGTGGAAGCTCCGGGAGGTTATGGCCGACGGTAAAACAACAGATGTCTCTTTAGGGGCCGTAGGTGAACAAATCACTTAACGGGCGCCATCAGGAGGTGATAAAAACTCATAAATTCCCGAGGGGCTGTGTAATGCTAAACAGCCCTCTGGGAATAATGCGCACGTGCGTGTAGTGTGTGTGTGTGTGTGCGTGCGCGCGCAGTCCCTGTCGCTCAAGCCGCCGCGTTCAATCACTCTCCTCTTCATGTTGACATTTGGATCATTGTGAGAGCCCCGTGCTTCTGCAGTGCAAACTGGGCAACGGCGGCTGCGTGGGAAAGTTAAATAGTCTCTCGGGTGGAAGTCACTTGTTCGACACCGCTTCAGAATTTCATTTAAAGCGCATTAATTGTCATCGGAGCCAGTTCAGCGGTAATTTTCGAGATCTTTTGTTAACACCGCTCTTAATTATCTCTCCCCACCCTGCAGCCCGGCTACACGGACGGGGGGGGGGGGGGGCAACCGGGGGGGGGGGGGGGGGGGGGGGGTAATTAGACAGAGAGTAGACGTAAGGGACCGTGAACGGCAGGATTTACCTTACAAGTAATTACCGTTGACTTTCCGCCTGTTGGCCACCACCTGAACTACACAACTACCCCTGTGTGCAATGACACAACAGACATCAGTAGCACAATGCTGTGATGGGAGCAGGACAAGGAGGAAATAGCCTGTTTATTTATTGATGTTTATTTATTACATATTCCCTGGATGTTTATTATAACTCAAACCCATGTCCATCCTCCTGAGAAGATTTTGATTTTGCTTGGCCATTTTGTCTCCTGTATCTTCTGACCACCTGCTCTTGCTAAACTGTGCACCATCATCATCTCTGTCCGCCCTCAGGTGTGGTTCCAGAACCGCAGGGCCAAGTGGAGGAAGCGTGAGAAGGCCGGGGTGCAGGCCCACCCGTCAGGCCTGCCCTTCCCAGGCCCCCTGGCAGCGGGCCACCCTCTCAGCCACTACCTGGAGGGGGGTCCCTTTCCTCCCCATCCCCACCCAGCACTGGAGTCCGCCTGGACGGCTGCAGCAGCCGCGGCCGCTGCATTCCCAGGCCTGGCCCCACCACCACACAATGGCTCTGCCCCGCCCCTGGCCACCCCTCTCGGCCTGGGGACTTTCCTGGGCACGGCTGCCATGTTTCGCCACCCTGCCTTCATCGGACCCACTTTTGGCAGGTAAGCATCACACATACAAAGACCTCCCTTTCAGCATGATGTATATTTTTTGGAGTTATTTCCATCCCCAGTCTACCAGTCACTCTGTTTGTATTGTGGTACTTCACATTTACCCCTGTATTTTCAGTTAAATGACTGCAATTTTGTAGTCATGCACATGTGCAGAACAATGCACAGCAGCCCCCGAGCTTAAAATACACCTCCAGTGCATTGTGCCCCTATAATGACTGACGGTAATCCTCAGCCACACTGCATCAGACTACTGTTTATCTCAGTGTCTGATTATAAATATGCTACACTGTTAACCATTCCCAGTGCTGTGTAATCACTCGGTCAGATGCCTTAATAAATTATCCAAACACGTGATCCTGCCAGACACGCTGCAAGGATCAGTGGCACTTCACACGCCATATGCCACAGTTAGCTTCTCATTTGCCCTCCTCCATTATACAGCATTATGCAATTGGTACCCTCCACGTGATCTTCTATATTTGTGAAGTCAGTATGCAATAGATGACATAAATGTAGTTGAGAATTTGAATGAATCTTCTGGTTTATTCTGATAAACTCAGTACATTTCATTTCTCTCTTCTTCCAGGCTTTTCTCTAGTATGGGTCCCCTGACCAGTGCTTCCACTGCTGCAGCTCTCCTCCGTCAGCCCGCCCCTCCAGTAGAGAACCCCTCCCACCCAGGGCCCGTCCTCCCCGACCCATCCACTTCTTCCTCCTCCACCTCTTCCTCAGCTGCAGCAGACCGCAGGGCCTCCAGTATCGCCGCACTGCGCCTCAAGGCCAAGGAACACTCGGCTCAGCTCACCCAGCTAAACATCCTGCCCGCCGGAGCCACAGGGAAGGAGGTGTGCTGAACACTCAATGCCAGCCCTAGCCCCCCCCCCCTCCCCCATCCTGGGCTCACGTCCCATTCCATGACACCCCCTGTCCCCCCTTTAAAAACCCACTCATACCTCTGGAGGATGATGTCCTGAAGTCCCCTGTGTACAACCGTCCCTATTACCTCACTATCCCGGAACACTCGGCTCAGCTCACCCAGCTAAACATCCTGCCCGCCGGAGCCACAGGGAAGGAGGTGTGCTGAACACTCAATGCCAGCCCTAGCCCCCCCCCCCCCCCCCCCCCTCCTGGGCTCACGTCCCATTCCATGACACCCCCTGTCCCCCCTTTAAAAACCCACTCATACCTCTGGAGGATGATGTCCTGAAGTCCCCTGTGTACAACCGTCCCTATTACCTCACTATCCCCCAACAAAATAGCACGACCAAATTCAAAGCAGCACTGGCTAAGAAAACTGTGTGTCTGTGTGTGTCAAGCAGCACCAGCTATGGGAACGTCCCCCTCCACTGTTAGAACAATAACCACAATATTTTAGGCTTAAAAAAATGAAATCAAGCTCTGAATCTCTCAGACTATAATACTATAACACACAGGCAGCACCTATAAAACACTTCACCCAACACATATAAAACACAAAGTCACATCACCCAGTGGGGAAATGTATCAAACTACAGGGTGAACGACAGTCACAGTTATGTAAAAATACCAAATACTAACACCCGCACTTTTCATTTGACGCCACTTCATAGTGCATACCACAGCATCACAATAATTACTATATAAAACTATGATTAAAGTACTACCAGTGCTTTAAGATTAGATTCATGGGTGAAAAAAATATGAGTTAATATGTTGCCCATAATACTACTACAATACTACTAATACTACAATACTTCAGCAAGAATCTTAAAACAGGGCTTTAATCTGTAACAGAGTGTTTTGATTACTTGTATTCAATTAAAAATAAGTACCTCTGCAATCACAAGACACACACACACACACACACACACACACACAAACACGCATGCATACAGAGCTGAAGATCCACCGGGAAAGCGAGACTTTTGGAAAGGCTTCTTGTGCCACTTCAAACGTGGACAGCTCAAGTGCTCGACATTAACACTGCTTCATCTGTATGCATTGATGTGGGATGAGCCAGTCTGCATCTATAATAAAGGTGAGTAGGAGGAGGTCCCCCCCCCAGAGCCAAAGGAAACCTGTCCATAAACCTTCCATAGCCTTCTCTACAAGCCTGACTCCTCCCCACTCTGCCCGTCTGTCCAACAGTAACACCCAGCCATACATACAGCTGCATATATAGCTGTATATATAGCTATTAAAAAAAGGCTGACTGCAGGACATGCGAGCAAAGTTGAGAGCAGAGATTTGTCTCTAAAGATGTGACTGTATGAAAGACAACTGTACATACTGTGTAAAAAAGGGGGGGAGTGGGGGACGACAAAAAAGGATGATTTTCAAAACAAGGTTGTGTATATTTGAGGAGACTGCGTTTTGATAATTTGCACTCGGTGTAGTGTTTAATGAATGTTGCCCTGTGTAGAATTTTACCTGTGTTTATGAATCATTAGGTTTTTAGAAAATTATTTATGTCAAAGACTTTTCCCCGAGGAACTGAGTGAAGGACAGTTTTGTTTCCCCCTTATTAAGTGATTGTAAGTTTCCTGGTTTATTAATGCTAATTTGAATAAATAACATTGGTAAAATGAGTTATCTTTTATTATTTCAAATTTCCTGTAGGACTGACATAGGCCTGAACCAGGAAAAAAAAAATAAACAATGTGAAATAGAATATTATAGAACTATTAATAAAATGTGTTATGAAGAACTTGTGTTTTGTTTTGTTTTTTACTTTTAGTTTGACAAAAATAGATTAATAGGACTTTGTATTATAAATATTTGAGCATTGTTGACAGCTGGAATGTAGTGTGTATATATATATATATATATATACATATATATATATATATATCATACACACACACACACATTACGCAGGCGCACCTGAACAAAGGACAAACTATTAACCACAGTATAATCCAGTGCGCCGCGGTGCGTCTATCCTCTTCAGCGGAGTTGACAAAATACTGACCATATATTCATGAGCTTAATCCCCAACATGTGAAACGAGCGACAAAGGCGAGGGGTTTTCAATTAGATCGCCCACTTTATCTGGGGGGGGGGTGGGGGGGGGCGTCACAAAACTTCCCTTAAACCCCTTTAAAGGCGCTAAATTGGTCTTAACATCTGTAATGCAGTGTCGATGGAAGCGAGTCCCCTTTGTTATTAATGAAGTAACAAACCACTTCATCACTTCACAGAGAGAGAGAGTTAATTCCCCCATCCGCACCCACCCCCCCCCAACCCGGATCGCACCACTGCTGCAGCACCATTACAGCAATCAATGGATATTCTCCTCCGTTTGACCCAACCATGGTGCCCGAGCAAATCGCGTGAAATTACCCAGCGGATTAATGTAGTCCCCCCTTTTATCGTCTGCACCTGTGACAAAAAAAAACTCCTATCCGTATCCCTCCGACGTCCCTGTCTTATAGATCTGCAGGTCTTGTACCTGTTAATCATTCAATTTACTCCAAACAAGCAGGAGTTAGAGCCAATCAGGGACGGATGAAGAAACGTATTCTACTTCCTTGTTAATTAATGGCAGCTGGCAAACAATGTGTACAGTAGGTGCATAACCACCATGCACACCACATGACAACAACATATCACATCACATTACACCACAACAGATCACATTCTGCCCCATTTGTCGCCTCTTACGATCAGCAAGGGGGTGCTGGGGACCTATTCTACCCCGGGTCCCCACAGGGGAAAGGGCGGCGAGACATATCGATAAACATGAATTTATGGCCAGCACACTTCTGCACACTTGGTCTCATACAAAACCACCGAGTTGCTCTTTGGTGCATAATGTAAAAAAAAAAAAAAAAGTGGGGGAGAAAATGATAAAAAGCAATTTTCTCTTCTGTGCACACAGACCACCATCCATCATGTTTTTTAAAAAATCCTATTCTTTTGCTCAAGCTCAGTGGAGCGTGCATGTATATTTTTGTATAGTCTTTTTCCCCCTGTATAGGGGTTTGATGAGATTGTCTGGGCCTGTGGAGCTTTAATCTTATTGCGAATATAACTAATGAATGGCAAACCAATTTGTCCCTAATATCTGGGGAATGCTGGGAGGCGGGTGACCCGCTGGGAGCGAGGCTTAAACTTTCTTTGCAGAGCAAAAAAGGCGAGAAAATTGAAATGCTGTAGCGAGAGGGGGAAAGCTGTTGGATTTGGAGTCACACTTGGTGGATGTGTGCTGCGATTCATTCGAGACAGCCCTGCACTCACACAGGCCACAAGCTCACTCAGTGGATGATCATCAAAGAGTGTTGATATTTTAAAAAAAAAAAGGTCAATATGGTCCAATCACATTTCAATGCAAATTGGTTGCAAGGAAGGGGGTGGTGGGGTGGGGGGAGAATCTGCATGATTTGGTGCAATGTGTCCATACAGTGGCCTCATTGCCCCCGCCCTCCTCTCACTGGTTAATCCAGGTGTCCAGAAAATATCCTCCCACTGACTTCCATCGCCGCACTTTCCCCACGACTCTCCCTCTCTTCGCCCAGCTGCTGGATTTGATTTGGCCCCTGATTTGGATTCTACCTGGCCTCCTGTCTCCCACCACGTCCCCGCCTGAGAGAATAGGCCCAATCACTCCACAGCCTCAGCCGGATCAGTCCTCACTCAGTCCCCGGGAGAGGAGCTCTAAAAGGGGCTTTGATGAACAGCGCCCTCCTCCTCTCCCTCCTCCTCCTCCTCCTCCTCCAGGACCTGAATAGCAGGGCCACGGCTCTGCGCTCCCCTCTCGGATCGCCCCTTAATTCCCCGTCTCTCTTGCTCTCATCCAATTAGCTCAGTGTATTAAGCGGTTTATCGTCTCATAACCGCCCTTTCAGCTCCAACAAGGGAGACACTTTGCAATAGGACCAGCTCTCCTTTTGACACCCTCTCTGCTGCCTGTATGTTCCCCCGCGCTATGAATAACAGGGACAGAATAGGGGCCTAATTCCCTCATCAAAGCCTACCCTGTCCATCCCTGGTCAAAACGACAAGCAATAAAGCTTAACGCGACAATACAAAGAGACTTGTCCGACCTTATTAGCTTAGCGGGGTCGAATTAATGCAGGGACTCAATTTGACTGGGTTTACTCCAAACTGGGAGGACAAAACGGGGGCCCTCACTTAAAAAACCCACAGCCTGGGCGCAGTGGGAATAGCAGGTCTGTGCACGTCTACTCTGAGCCCAGGTTGATTGGAAGGAAAACAGAGAGCAAAAAAAAAGTGGAAAAAAAAAACAGGATAGGTTACTGCGGGAGAAGTAGTTGAGCTGATATGATTTAATAAATATGTAAAGTTATAAGCAATAGACTGTAAATGCACCCAGACACTTTCTCTCACACACAGCCGGCTCTAACCATGGCATAGTGAATCATGGCTTAAGTGTTCAGCCCACTTAAGGTTGCCTTCACAAGTCAAAGCGGTCTGAAGTGATTTGTGAGGCGTGCAGTGTTTATGGAAATGCACGCCGCAGGGTAGTTTAAAAAAAAAAAGCCTTTTGCTGTATTAACACAAAGGAGGGATGTTAGCATGCCATGCAGCAGGTAACTTAAACTAAAGCAGAGGAAATGCATACGTGTTGTTGCATCGATATCTCTCTGTTTTAATGAGCATCAACATAAAATCACATTCTGATTGAACGGGAACTGAATTCCCCAGATAATCCAAGAGAAATTGTCATTCCCTATATAAAAGTACTGCAATACAAATCTCACATACCATACAACAGCTGTTCACCAAGAAATAACTTAAGTCTGATTGAAAATCAATATCAGACAAACAACGAGAATTTTATCTGTGGTTTCTTTCATGGAGAACTTTATGCTACGTTTATTGTATATTAGCAGGCAAACAGGAAATATAGAGATGCTGAGGATATATCCATCCTCCCAGTTATTTCCAACCCCCTCATACAGCAAAAAACAAAACAAAAACAACAACAACAACAGCACATGAACATCATCTTAGCCATTTAGCTCTTTATTGAAGTTTCATGTAAAAAAAAAGGTTCTCATCAATATCAAAACACCCAACATGAAATATTCTTATCATGACAAAAAAAAATCAATACATAAATCCGATTGAGCGATACAAGTTAGATACATGAAAAATGACACACATTAAAACACAATCTGAACAGAGGGGACAGAGGTGAAACAGATGAAATGACATCAGTTAAACAGGGGCAGTGGAAGAGATGAGCTTTTCGATAGGAGACAATAGAGTGAGGGGGCAGCGCGTGTGGCCTCCTTCACCCCGTCACTCCTTGCATCCTCCTCACTTCTTTCTTTCATCATCTGATCTGACACACAGAAGTGTGAGTGCACGCGCACACATTTAGGATGAATGGTGGTAATCAGAACAAGTGTCCAATCGCTGCAGGGATCCAGTGGTCTTAGTGACCAGAGTCACTATCATTGGCTAATTAGATGCTTTTGGAGAGCGCAGGCTGCTCTGAGAATAAGTCATTTGGACGCACAAGCGCATGCACATGCGCAAGTGAACGCGCACGCACACACACACAAAAACACATCTGGGCACAGCTTGCCTCCACACATACAATAGACTGTCATTTAAGTATGATTGCTACTCCCCTTTACCATACAGAGCCAGGGTGATGGGGTCAAGCCGTGTGTGTGTGTGGAGAGAGTGCCAATCTGAAGTAAGTGGTGAAGGAAAAAAGGTGTGATTTGATTTTAAGTCTATTTGGTCCGGGGAGGGTGATATGAAGGCCAGCGCCTAAAATCATCCATCATGCTATATTTAGACACTAAACAGAAAAGGGACTTGGTTTGATGTGCAGTGCAGATGTCCTGTCTCAAGTCTGACAAGGAAGCCTCCTGGTGGCTGAGGTGGTATGTGTTGTTTTACTTGAAAGTGGAGAAGGCCTGGAAGAGTTTGGCCAGGTTAATTTCCGAGTAGCCGCTGGTGGCCAAGGCTTTGTCAGGCACTTCCTTCAGCCTCCGATACACTTCCTTTTCCCTGTTCAACAGGGAAACATGACCTGCAAGAGAAAAAGAGGAGTTAAAATTGGCAAGATCACCAAACAGTTAATTTTACAGTTGACGTGCATTTCAAAAAAGTTAGCGAGGGGTGTGATTAGCGGTGTGCATACCTGCTTTGTCTTCTAACTCGTAAACACTGAGATGCGTTTCACCTTTAACTGGAGAGCTAATAGATCTAATGCCTTCTGTCAGTGTTCAAATCACTCCGAGAGTCAGGAGAGGGATCGACACTGAATTGAACTGATGGGTCGATGATGAGATGTGCGTGCGCGCGCACACAATCACACACACACACAGGATCATAAGATCGATAGAAAAGCCTAGCAAGAGTATGGAGTCAATATCTTGTCCCTGTTATCCCTTCAGGTGGGCCGTAATAAAGCCAGAGAGAAGGCTGAGAGCTCACTGGACTGGGTGGCCACCAAAATCAAACCTTTACAGTATTATACTGAGCATCAAGTGCAGATGAAGTATCATGAAACCAAGTAATAGCACACTATCAAACGAAAGCTTGCAGTGAACTACATCTGGGATAATAGTGGACTGCATTTCCATTTGATTCAATTCCACACAAATATTCATTATTTCTTATACTGATTATGAGCTGTTTTCCTACCTTTCATACTAAAACACACAAAAAGGAAAAACCTTTGACATTGATGTTTTTGACAGTTTGCTGACATAGTAAATAAAATCCCCACATATGAAAAGTCATAAGCGAATAACAATAATGGGATAAGTGAATGACATATTGATATGATTTTTGGCTCCATAAAGAACTAATGAATCAATTTACATGTTGTTACATGTGGTGATACATGTTTTGTGAATGGCATCATCAGTTGTTGCAGCAGTCATTGTTCTTGAAAGATGTTGTTTTTTTTACTATAAAACAGGCTTTACTTCTGTGTTGATGCATGTCTGTAATTTATCTCAATTACACAAACACACACACATAGACACAGTCCATATGGTGCGTTGTCATGTCCTCGCCATCTCCATACCTCTATCTCCCATCTCGTCCTTCCTGCCCATTACATTAGTGGCTGCTGGATAAATACCAACCCACTGACTGCCCAAGGGAACAAAGGTTAGATACACAGAACTCAACAGTGACCTGCACACACACATGCACACGTACACACACACACACACAATCATACAGAGGCAATTGACGGTAGATTTACACTTAAAAAAGCACAATAATTCACAGTCATGGCGACGAAAAAACATCCATGTGACAAACAGTAATCATACAAGCACGTACACACAGACACACACAAAAGATGGTGTGGTTGACTTAAATGCAAGCAGCAACTATTAGTAGATAATTCTCATGTTAGCAAGGACAGGGATGGAGGTAGAAAAGGGACGAAGAGAGACAGGGAAAGACAAACTAGTCTATTTATCTGGGGAATAGAAGGGGGTGATGATGCATGATCAAGCGAAAGCAATCATGTCATCATTTCTGAAAGGTAGGAGAAAATAATTCACCCCCTCCTCTCCTTTCCTCACTCCTTTCTCTTTTCCACCTCAATCACTGTGTGGCGAGCAGATAAAAGAATGATTTAAGAGTCACAGAGAGGCAAAGAAAGAGGGAGAGACCTTGCAGCAAGTCGGAGCACAGTGGGGAGTGTAGTTCAAATAAATGGCCTCCTTTAAAAGCAAGAATGAGGCAGGAGTAGAGGAGAGGGGAGACAGCGTTATTGGGAAGGCCGAGACATGGAAGACAGAGAAGTGGAAATGGTGAGAAAGAGATGAGGACTAAAATGAAAGACAGAAAACACCATGCAGACAGAAATCAAACAGGAGAGAAACGAGTAGCATTAGATGGCAAAAATGTTCCATGATTAATCGCATGGGAGAGAAACTCACAAACACATTCACGTGAACGGCAACACACACACACACACACGCGCGCGCGCGCACAGTGAGTGTATCAGGGGTTATCTTTGCTCTAACTAGGTGTTGCCACACACTCGTGCACACTGGCGATGCTGGGCACGAGTAGATCAGGGCTCTGCACGCTCTAACTAGGTGTAAATACAATAACAAGCCTGTAATTAAGTGAGCATGATGAAGTTAATGGAGATCGGCCATTCCGTCGGCCGCCTCCATGAATATTCTATTAGGCTGGTGGCGACGGGCAGCTGGAATAGCAGTTAATTTAATCACCACTCGGAGCACAGGGAAACTTCTTTGTGTGAGTGTAATTGCACAGAATGAATAATTGATTTGACAATCGCACCCGCGGATTTTGCCACCCCGCTTTGTATCACCGGAAAGAAGGGAGGGTGGAAGATGAAAAGAGAGAGAAAGAGAGAGATGAAGAGAGAAAAAGAGGAGTGGGAGGGTAGACAAGGACCAAATGCAGAGTGCTGAGAGGTGGCAGGGAAGCTGTCGGTAAATGGATCATTAGAAAAGCGCAGCTCAAGGACAATTTATATTTTATCAATGCTGTGAAATTACGTTATTGCTCACACATGCAATCATACTGCCCACACTCAAGACGGAGACCTGGAGGAGAGGAGAGATACAGGGAAGAGAAAGGAAACAGATAGACTGAAGGGGTGGGGTGACATGAAATGATTTGAAAGTCATTGATACGGGATGTTCCCAGCTCAGGAACGGACAGCAAGTGTTTTTTTTCCCTCTTTTTTTTTTACCCCTCTTAGTTTGCTACGTGCGTGTATAATCTATTAGAGATCTCCTGCAGCGGATGAAATTACCTCCATGTTTTACTCAGTCGCAGCAATCAGGCACAAAAATGCAACGTACATGTAGATAAGACAGGCACACACAAACAGCGCGGCACCGCAGAGGGTCCACACGTACACACAAGCTGATCAAATCACATTCAGCTTTGACAGAGGGATATTTTATGTAAAGCTATTTTACTTGAATGCGTTTTATTGTGCATGTTCTGTACACATGCACACATACAGGTTCCGAGGGGCTCTGTGAACCATAAATAACCAAACATCAGTCCAACATAAAAGGCAGCACAAGTATAACGTGTCCAGATACTCTTTTTTCAGGCTTCAGGAAAGAACAGCAAAGACAAACGAACAGGACAAGTCTGGTGATTCTGTTTCTTTTATATTGACAACGAATCCTCCCAAGCTCCCCGATCCCCGAAAACACTCCCAGCTTTAAGCCCAGTGAAAATGTAAATCTTCAACATTACAATTACATGATGTTACTCTTCTATCTGATGATCCTGATCATATGTTCTTTTTAATTGCAGACGATCATCAATTAATTTTCTCAGAGAAGGTCTGCAGTGATTATCTCCCACTATAAAACAGTTATAGTTTTATAGTTATACGCCAATGTTACGACAGCGGCAACAGAGTAAACACTAAACTGGGCTGGAGACTATTTTCAGCTGTGGATTAATACACATATATTTCATGAGCAGCCATTCCTGGCAGCAGGATGGTGTATAAATAAAGTTTGTGTGTTCATAGTAGCGTATTAACAAGTGACTCAGTTCAAGTGGCTTGCTAATGTATTTTTCATAATAATGTCACAAAGTCTTCTATTGCATTAAGGGTTGCTGATTAAAGGGAGTGAAAGAGTCCATATATTACTCTGACCAGCACCATATCTGCCCCGCTCTTCACTGCAAAACTAACACAGTCAGTCGAGACAATGTCACAGTGATGCCAGTCAATGCACAAAAACATGCAACAGGGTATAGTGTAGCGTGAACACGGTTGTCTCCTCCGTGTAATCTGAGCAGTGTGCCCCCTGGGTGTGTAATGCAATATTATGAGGTACTACTGCACAAGGACCTAGGGATAAAACCTTCAACCAATATTTTAAAGCAGCATGAGTATACATGCATTCTCCTGTGTTTAATGACCCAGTGTTGTGTGTGCATTGCGTTAATATTTTCCTTTAGACACTGGTATGTAAGCATTGGAAGAAAGTGCATAACAGCAAAACATAACAACATAGCAACACATAAAGCAATATAATGTAAACCATTATGAGTAACTCATGGTTAAGTGCTCTTGGAATGGCTGTAAATATGACCTTGTCACTGGGTGCAAACATCCAGCAGTCCTGCCAGTACTATATTAATGCATATGTTCAAATATCTCCTTACAAATATCAGAATCAGAATCATATGTATTTATGGAAATAAAATTATCCACACAAGAGCAATGCTACTACGGTGCAGGTACTGTTGTTTTCATTTCCCCCAGGAACTTTCATCCAACCTTTTTAGGTTTAAAAAAAAATAATAGTTTCATCTTTTTCAGACAAGTGAAGATTGTAAAGAGTGAAATAAAATAAATACAAGTCGAAATAGTGTGCACCGGTTTGTACAGACTTATCAATCAACTGATCTGGAGATCATAACGTTTCACAAATAGATTTTACTTCATTTCGAGAGGCCTCAGAGCTGCACTGTTCAGAACCATTGTTCCACTGTATTGCCTGCAAGGTTAAACGTACCATATGAAGTGTGTCTGACTTTGACAAAGGTAGCGGTCAAACAGCACAGGTAAAATATCTTTGGTTTTTGCCTTAGATACAAATCTGGTGGACACTAATCTGGTGCGAGTGGACCACACAATGCCCCTGAGACAAAAAGGTAAATTGCTGTGCTCTCTGGATGTACAGTAGTAATCTGTGAGCGCACATTTCCAGAGTTGTACCACAAAGTGAAGATTGTGTTGTGCTGGACGATATTGTTTTGCAAGCTACATATGTGCCAGAAAGTGCAGACCAGAACAAAAACACTGCAAGGAACATAAAGAAAGGAGGAGAGTGGAGAATTGATTGGCGATGATTTCTTACATCTCGGCAAAGACAGAAATAAAAGAAAGCAAAAATGGAGGCTATAATCATGTTAGTACTCCTTCCCTTCCCTCCCTCCTCCACAATGGTCCAATCCCTCTATTTCAGCTCCCTCCATCTTCTGAGTGGTCATCTGTTGATTACATGTTATATTTACCTCTGCTGTCTCACTCTTTGGCTGCCTCACTCGGGTCCAGCCTGGCACACACACTCGCAGCATTCAGGCATACATACATACAAAACATACATACATAAATATTTAATCAAATAAATAAATCACTCGGCCCAGCGGCCCTTTCTAATCAAGTGACATCAATCAGTGAGAACTATGGGTAAAGAGGCCCTGTAGCTGACGCCTACCGAGCGCGCCCAGAGTGCTGGAGTAGCGTCTATTTGAGTCCAAGGGGGGAAATATACGCTCCATGTCCCATTATAGGAGAAGGGCTATCCTTTCGTCAGCGTGCCCATTACTCCCCCTATCATTTCCCCAAATCTAAAACCTGTTTTCAATCAACACAGCCAAACGAGTGCCTGTCCAAGAGAGGAGAGAGAGGGAGAAAGGAGAGAGAGAGCAAAGGAGAGAAAGCAGCAGAGATGGACAGTGAGGGCAGGGGTAGAGGGAGCGCGATGGAGGGCTCTTTCCTTCTTTCTTCCAGTGATTGGAGCGTTTTGCATTCTGTATGTGTGTGTGATTGAATCCGTCTCCTAAATTAGGGCTGTCGACTCGAGGAGCTGAATGTCCTTAACCCCCCTCCCCATATCCAATGCCCATACTGCATTACTTGTGTGCGTGTCACATCATTGCTGAATATTGTAAGTGCAGCCTGGGTAAAAGGTTTACGTTGAGCCATTGATTGCTAATGCTATGTTTTATGTGTATTTGCAAGGAAGCATTGTTACGACATCAAAATTCAAACTTCTGTAGTGACTCTGGAAACTTGATTGCAATTCCAAAGGCAGCATTACAGAATAATAACAAAAAATGGAAAAAGAACAGAAATAATTCCTGAAAGAGGAAGTAAAACTTGAGAACACCAAAACAAAAGGCCGTTGACAACAGTGACGTGTGATGTGCGTGTGTGGTCTTACTTCTCTCATCACTCTGTAGGACTTTGGCAACAGCATAGTCCCAGTCAAAGATGAACCTGTAGAAGCACAGCTGGTTGTACAGGGCCTTCTCAGAGTACTGCAGAGAGAATACACAAACAGTGTTACTTTAACAACAACATAAAACAAACCAATTCCCATAAATGCTTGCATCAGCATCCTGTCCAAATCAAAGGTGAGGTTTTCTGAGGTCATGGAGTAACTGATGTTAGATGTAAGGCCAGAGTTGTAACCGGTAGACGTGCAAGCGTTATCATCTCAAACAGAAACACACAATATGATACATTTAACACATCAACACTGCTCCCATCCCCCCTGTTTGGATAAGCAGATTATTAAATCCTATTATGTTAATCTGCTAAAAGCAGACTGAAGATCATGGCAGGGCGTAAAAGCATCCCAAACAGGTGAATAAACCAGGTTCACCAGTTTGAGAAACATGCTGATTGAATGTGACTCCACAAACAAGCACGCAACTCGCAGACCTATACTTCCATGAAAACATCTCCTTTCCTCTCTGTGACACAGTAAAGCAAGAAAACAAATTTGCTTGCTTTGTTAATCTCCACTGCAATTAACTGGAGCTACACAACAGCCTGCCAGAGGGTGGGAGACAGGGGAGAGGAAGATGAGGAGGATGAGCAAGACATAGAGGTGGGAGGGAAAAAGGAGAAGAGAAAGAAAGCAAATAAGCGAAAATGCTACAGACACAGAAAGGAGTAAGGACTGAGAGATGGAGAGAATCAGACAGTGAGGAAGAGAGAGAGAAAGAGAAGAAGGGATCGGGCCTGAAATGCCCTCCCTCATAATAGTTTGTTGTGATAAGCCATTGTGAGAGAGGCATGCGAACAGCCGAGGCTGTCAATTTGATTAGCCATTATACTGCATGTTTAATTGCAGTTATTGGCTCGTCATTTCCCTGCTACGCTGGAGAGGGCACGCTAAGCCCCGACCCCACACTGCCATCAGGTGTGCGCCGAGTGCTTTATTATTACCACCAGGAAGAATCCCCCCAATGTGGGGTGTGTGTGTGTGTGCGTGCGCACGCGCCAATTATACCTGCCAATCGGCAACGTGCGTAATTGTAATTTCAGTTTTTACAATTGCGGCATAATCAAGTGGCAAGAGTATCTAATGCAACCAAATGTAACTCTGCAACGAGTGAATATCAGTGTGAGTTAATGTGTGTGTGTGTGTGCTTAATGGCTTGCTATGGCTGCCCACATGGCACACACAGCTGTTGACCATTGATGCGCTGCCTAGTCAACAACCAAACCATGCACATCCCATAATGGAGCCTCGGTTACTGTTGCCAAGGTTGAACAAGCTCAGTCGCCACGAACGCCGCACACCACTTTTTCCTCTTGAAAATAAAACACACAGAGTGCACACATGCCCGCACTCACGTGCGTATGCACATTCAAACAATATAATGCTGATTGTGGGTGGGCCAATCGCTGCATACTGATTGACAGGTGTCAAAAAGGCGTGGCTAAAATTTTACAGGGTTGTTATTGAATTTAGAGCCCCTCAACCCCACCTTACTCTCTCCCTCACACACACTCCGCAACACACATACACACGCCTACCTCGTCATTCAGCTCCGTGCTTTGTTCCTGCACTGACACCATTTCAATTTGCTCCACAAATCTGCAGCATTTTCAGCCTGACTGCCTAAGGAGCAAACCAGCTGTGAAATTGCCTCTCTCCCGGGAGCGTAGGACCCCCCAGCCCCCACCTCGTACCCCCTTGCTCCTTTGCCTCCCGACTGACTCCCCCTCCGGGCACACATACTCACATCCTGTTGCATGTACACATGCACGAACACAGTCAAGCTAAAAGGAAAAGGGGGATTTGTGCACGCGTGTGAGAGAAGAAAGGCAGCATGGAGGCAGGATGTATAGAATAAAGTAAGAATAAGAAAGGGAGGCTAAATCATACAAATTGATCCAAATCGCAGAGCATCAGTCTAAAATGGCTCACACAATAAAACGAGCACTCAAGTCTTCCTCTGAGTCTTAAAAACACCTGTCTGTCTTTTAACGCGCACATGCATGTGCACGCACACACACACACCCACACTGTGCTGTCACACAGGTATATCACTGAAGCAGTTATGGAGGAGGTAGCCAGTCAGACAATATGCCTCTAAGAATGTACGAAAAGTACAAGCCAAACAGTTTATCGTGGATGAAATGTGCGCCACAGACTACAAGCATTCGATGCCCTGACATGGATGTGGCTGAGGAGAAAATATTGCAGCGCCAGTGACACAAACAAGGCCTCAGCATCGCGCACTTTTCTCACTTCTCTTCTCAGGCTCAAACGCAAACATTGCATTGTAAATAGTGAAGCCACAATATCCAAGCCCTCACACAACTGCAGCTGCAGAAAGAGAGAGAGGGTGTGAGAAAAGAGAGGGAGATGGAGAAACAAACATACATTTTCCCCTCAGCTGTGAGGCCACAAAGCTTTAAAACTCTTGAGCTTTTTAGATGCGATGAGCATTATTGCTGGTTGTGGTAGTCATGCCGATCAGCTTCACAAGACACCATAATGAGTCAATATATGTAAATCTTTACTAGGCAAACACGGCAGGAAACAAAGGCATTTAACTGGTGCTCTCGCCCGCAAGCCTCCAACGATTCAGCACCGGTAATTTCTCCCCATTGAAAGGCATAATTGCCTGCTATTTGAAGATATTCATGCTCAATTTTTGAAATTAATTTCAATTGGGGGGAAATGTAGAAATGTCAGCTCCAGTGAAAGGGATTTGATTTCAATTATCCTCACTCAAAGGACTGTGATTTCCAAATACACTTAAGCAAAATTATGACAAGAATTTTTGTTCGGCAAAATTCAGTGTTTAAAGAGCGATTAGGCGATAATGGGGCAGCTTTGAGCTGGCAGTGAATGCAGCCGTCTCCCTCTGAAAGGCACTCAATTATCTCTGATTGCTCCCGCTATAATGTATCAAATAGAGATACCTGCTATTGCCGTAATTTGTGTGAAAATTAACATGCTGCAATTTCCACTAGAGGGAAAAAGGGAGCTCTAATGGGCGCCTGAGCGTACATCAATAAAATGAGGAGAGAAAAAGAGAGAGACAGAAAGGGAGGGTGAGAAGAGGAGAGAAAGAAAAAGCCAAGAGAAGAGAGAATGAGTGCAAGAGCTGAGGAGGGAGGGAGGGCAGGGAAAGAGAATAAAAAGAAAGGAGCTGGGGATGAAAGCACTGAATAACGGGGAAAGAAAAAGAAAGTTTGGACCGAGAATTGAGACAGGGTGAGAAAAAAATAGCCTTTTTGATTCAGACTCTGTGGAGGGAGGGAGAGGAGCGAGGGAGAGCAGGAGAACAGGAGAGAGAGAGAGAGAGAGAGAGGAAGAGAAAGCAATTTAATTTACTGAAAATATTACAAATTGCACCTGTGCATAACTCCCCAAAATTACCAACCAATCAAGGCAGAGTGCCTATTACTCTCCCATTACATGGAGATCAGATCACGCACTGAATCTGTGTCCAGAGAGAAAGGCGGGGAGGGAGGGACAAGAAGAGAGGCCGTGCGAGGGAGACGGATGGAAGGGGTACATGAGAGGAGAGGCAGCGCCCACAGCCACAGTCAAATGTATCATGATGCAGGGAAAAAAGGGGAAAGCAGAGTTAAACAACAAGTGCCTTCACAGTAGCTCTGGCAAAACGTGTGAATTTAGTGTAGCATACACTACGACAAAACCCTGATTGCGTTTCTGGCTGGTGCTGATATTAGCTTGCTGATCAGTGATGATACTGGCAGATCAAAAGCATAAAAGAAAAGTAGCCAAAGTTATCCAGCAGTCGAAAAAAAACCCAAAAAATTAAACGTAAGAAAGACGTAAAAGAAAAAAGACGACCTCACTGCAGGCCGACCTCATCATCTTCTCTACTTGTCTGAGCACAGTCTATCTACCACCAGCTCAAAGGCCATGAATGGCCTCTTGAGTACTTTGCATAATTGGCAGCAATTTAATATGTAAGCTGCAGGGCTATTAATCTCTATTCAACAGAGTGATTCAGATAACAATGTTACCTAACACTGAAAAAAATAAAAGTTATGTTAATGCAGAGTTCATTAGATACGCAGGCATTTCAATTCTAATCCCCCCCACTTTTTCTCCCACAATTCTAGCGCTTATCACATTTCATTTGTTTACAGCTTTTATGAATTATAATAATGCTGGTCGACTGTCATCATCATCATCATCATCATCATCACCTGTCATCAATAGATGGACAAAAAGACAGGGTAGAGACCCAAACAGCGTGGCAGGACCAGGTAAAACAAGGACAGGCGAGATGTTTTAAGGTAGAGAAACTGTGCATGAGTAAGCACAGAGAGTTAAATGTTTTATTCAGCCTGCAGTTGAAAGTGCCACTGCCCTCAGACACAGCAATGGCCACGTAAGTGGCTACAAAGACAGCAGAAATTGGCCTTCTGGTTTACAACCTGTCGCCACAGAGGCAGACACAGCAAAGCAGCCAGTGAGGACGGACAGGAGCAGAGCACGCGAGGTGTAAAAAAAAAATAAAATAAATAAAATTGACAAGAGAGAGTTAAAGCAAGGGTTGAGACAGGAATGTTTAGAATGGGACAGAAAGAGAGGACAAAAAAATCAGATTGAACTGTCACACTCAAATTGAAAGGGAGAGTGTTTCTCTTAAATCCAGTGGTCAAGCTAACAAAGTGTTGTTCATAAGGCATCTACAAGCTCTAGACAGACAGATGCTTTTAATGGCTAAACTACCATCCAGCTCTTAGTGCCTTCAAACATGTGAGGGGGAGAGAGAGAGTGAGTGAGTGAGTGAGTGTGTGTGTGTGTGTGTGTGTGTACAGATGCACCACCACATGTGTACACAGAGGCTGGAAGACAAACACGAGTTTGATTGTATCAGTGCGTATACGTCGTGTAATCTGATACTGATGAGCAGACATGTACATCAGGTATCAGAGGGGAGACTTCGGCTCCATAGCACCATCACCTGGACAACGACATACAGAATCCACTGTGTGCTGGTCTGGTCTGTGTTCACCTCAAAACACAGAGTGTGTGTGCTTTTGTGTATTTTAGCCTCGTTCTGATGTGTGTTTCTTTAAGCCATTAAGAGTATGCACAGATCTGTGTCTATGTGCATTGGTGTGGACTTAGTGTGTTACCTCGGGTCTGAGAGTCGCCCGGGTGCAGGCAGGACAGATGGGTCCGTGGCGGGAGAAGGCGATTGGCAAACGTCTGGTTCTGTTCTGACAGGTCTGGTCCTCACACACCAGCCAGCCCTATAAGACACAGGAGATAAAACGTCTTTTAACTGTGACACAAGTGGAGCTCCAAAATTTTGTCAACCAACAAATTATAAACTTTAAGGTGCATTTACATTTTTAATGTTTTTACTTTCTCTAGAAACCAAAACAATTTTTCATAAAAGTAGTGGATGAATAGATTTTCATGGACTTTTAGTCTTGAACGAAACACATCCGTGACCAAAAATGCTCCATTCTGGTTTTTGTTGAGGTTTTGGCTAAAACAATGAATTTCAAGAAAGTTAAAAAAATAAATAAAACCCTTTGGTTAATTTCCATCTTTTCCCATTATTTTAATTTCCAGTACTGCAGTACTCTTTTTAAAATAAGTTGCATCACACTATTGCATTACAAAAATACATTCCCAGCAGCTTTTACAACACCACATGATTGCCTATTTAGAGAATGCACTTGCGTGGGCAATTATTTCGTCAATAAAGGTGTTCTTAAAAACTGAGCGGGGGGAGGGGGAACTTTTGTTGCCTCAAAGAATTTTAAAAACTGTTTCTGGTAATGAGAAAATTCTTCTGAAAATTGTTGCTTCCATTTAGCTGCTATAATTCTGCACAACACTGTGACAAGAAAAGTACTCAGAGAACAAAAAACAGGAGCTGTAAAAATGAAAACAACTGCGAGCGACAGGCAAAGAAAACGGGATAATCACAGAGGTTCAAATCTGACTTTGCGTAACACCCTCCTCAATCACCTTCCACATTTGAATGCATCATCAGCTGCTGCGTGTCCAGGTCCTGCTCTGCCAGTACTTGTCTGACAGGCAGAGCAGTGGACAGCCAAAATGGCAGTAGTTAGGACCCCCTGGGGTGAGGTAGTGACCCTGGGCAGGTGCTGTGGTATAACTCTCTCAATCTCCCTGTATTGGGAGGAGACCCCTCCTCCCCCCTGCTTCTTATGCCCTGTCATTACTAAGGGGGTTTAAAGGGGAGGGGGTTAATGCCCAACTAATGACAGAGGATAAGACCCACCACTATCAAAGCCTTTGCTTCTTTCCTCCATCTATCCTTCCTCCCTTCCTTCCTTTTCTTTCATTCTGTCAAAATAAACCCCTTCATAACCACTGCACCTGTCCTTCTAACGAGAAACAAGAAGGCACAGATTCTCTGATTGATTTTTGGCTTTGCTTTTGTCTAGTTTCTTGATCAGTTTCGAGCAGAGGCAGAAGCAAAAATGGTGAGGATGGTTTACTTTTTTAATCCAAGCAAACTCAACACCATAACAATTATTTCCCCAAGCAAACAAACCTTCAGGACCCTTTCATGGTAAGAACCAACTAGGATGAACTGCAGTCGGTTATGGCCTGAGAGTTACCTCTATCTACAGTATGTGGGTCCTTATAGTGACTCTTTAAGGACAAACACAGGCAGGCATGCAAAGTATCTTGGCAAATATACTTAGGTATACATGCCATGACAACAATTAAAAAAAAAACTCTTCCTTGTACAAAGAGGTCACAAAGCATTACAGTGAACACGCCATGTAGTGCATGCAGATGAGTTTGTGCCCTGTTACACAGTTAAGACACTGTTAAGCTTCGGTTTAATTTATGTTGCTAAAGCTCAGTTACATTGGACTTCTTCACAAAATAGTGACGCCATACCTGAATTAAATACATTAAAATATAACTTCTGGCTGTACATGTTGTCATTTTCCTAAAAATATATTTATGTTCCTTTTCAGGACGTTAGAGTAGATCAAACTATCCCTGCACGTCCCAGTTTAAAATGATTTATCATGTACAACATGTATAAACATTACATACAAATACACAAATTGAAGTAACTTTTCCGCAAATTTTAGCAACTGGAACAGGATGCGTAGGCAGTGAGTGGAGTGCTTAATTTCATTTACACACACACACACACACACACACACACACACACACACAGCCAATCTCGTCCAAATGAAAACCAAACACACATGTTCAGACAAACACACACATACCTCCCAAATCAATTAGAAAGTCCCTGAGTTCACAGTTTATCCCACAAATCCAGGCTCCAGGGCTAATTATCTAAACACCTCTGCAAAGCTTGTGCAAAGAGCTGAGCACCATGGGAAATGAGACGGCTTCAGTGTCTCTGATAAAGACATGTCCAGGACAATGGGTCACAGAGGTGTAAGATAAGGAATCAGAGAGAGGGCGTGCTGTTTGATCTCCATCTTTTTGTTGTATATTTCTTATGACACAAGCTTTGGCATACACTGCTGTTCCCATGGGACACAAGCACACATTATTCAGTGTGAGCACAAATACATTAATCGCTTCCTGTTTACATGCATTAGGCTGAATTAATCAGAGAGAAATCAACGACTCGAGTGCCCTAGACGGACACAACTGAGAAGACTTACAGGAGGAAAAACTGCCCACAAACTGCGCTTCTGCTACTGCGACCCCAAACCCACCCACGCAAAAAATGAAAAATAAGTTAAGAGTAAGTGCAGCAGTGGTGTGTGAGCAGCAGAAAGGATTAAAAACAAGGAGCTCATGAGGAGTGAGAACAAAAAAGAAATCTAGCCGAGGCATTTTGCCGGAGCGAGAGTGGGGGTGTGCAGTCGGACATGAGAGAATAAAGGCTCATAATTACATAATTATAGCAGTGGATATCTGACACATTGCATGTAGTCGTCAAATGAGTTCCACATAATTTAACCAAACAGAGGCAAGACCAGGCCACGGCAAGCCCACTAGGAAACAGACCTTCTCTCTATGTTTCTGCTTCTTTGTCCGTTTTCATTTTGACTTTTTTTAAAAAATTCTACATGGAAGATAGAGCAACATTTTGAAATGGTGATTCTTTGGACTTGGTGCTGCTGGTCTGACCCTTAAACTTCATAATGGTACAGTCCCTTAGTATGATACTATTAAATAAGTTTAACTATAAAATCATCTACGTTGGGGTATTACTTGAAGATATCCTGTGATCAGCATTTATCAATTCTACGAGATGAACAATGACATGATCAATAATCGATCAAGGGTTAGGGATAATGAGTAAAGAACACAACTAACTTTTAACTAGTTGTCTCAGAACTTTAAATTACTTGTTCTGTGGGACCAAAATCAAAAACTGTCATTTTACTTTCATGAAAGACTTAAAAATCTATAAATATTCAAAAGCAAGATGCAACCGTATGTGAAATTGGGGTTTAAAATTTGCTCCAACAATTAATATGCATGTCGATATGTTGTCGATCAATCATCACATTAATCAACTCATCATTACAGCTCTATTGTTACCACACTGAAGAAGCTTCTGTGACTCCTGTTCCAGAGGAACGCGCACGCATGCGCACGCACACACACACACACACACACACACCAGAAAGCTCTAACTGATTTTTGTTCTTTAGCAGTCAACACTTCCAGCTCTGAACTGAATGGACCTAAGATCCATCTTCTCTCTCTCTCTCTCTCTCTCTCTCATACACACACACACACACATACACATATGCGCACACACACACACACACACATGCACAGAGTGAATAAAGCTCAAACGGTTCCACTTTGTACCTCCTCCGCTTAATCAAAGCTTCTCTATTCAACAATTTGACCTTTTGTTCAAAACAGGATTATCACCTTCTCTGGTCGTCATTCACTCTTTCTCTCTCCCTCCCTCCCCCTTTCTTCTCTTGCCCCTCAGACCGTTTCCAGGGGCGACCCACATGACGAGGGTAATTGCAATAATTTGTTAAATGCCATGGCAACGGTGGTTAGGTGGAAGGGGCTTAAAAAAAGAAAAAAGAAGAATTGGGAGGTTCAGGAAACAAGCAAATCTTTCATTTTGCCAAAGACAGCGGGATGAGAGGAGGAGAGGATGACAACAATGTACGTTTGAGAGGGAGGGAGACTGGTAGAGAGAGCGAGAGCGAGCGAGAGAGAGGTGAACAAGTGTTTGCCCATTCTCAGGGTGCTGGTTTATTGATAATGGTGGGGATGGGAAAGACATTACTGATGATTAATGTCTCTGTGGTTCTAGCTCAGGACGCCAGCACACATGTACATATATTCACCCTCACACCCTCACACACACACGCACACACAGAGGTACAGAGCTTTCACTCTATCTGGCCAGACAAACAGCTCTATTTGAACTCTCCCTCGGCCTGAAAGGAATCCTTAATTACACAATATTACCCCTCTTCATTGCCCTGCCGTGTGTGCTGTGTCCACTGCTGTTCAGCCTCCAGTGTGGTGTGTGTGTGTGTGTGTGCGTGTGCGTGTGTGTGTGTGTGTGTGTGTTGCTGTGTGAGGTGTAAGTATTCAGTGGTAGCAGCTGTTTCACACATCGTGACAAAGAGGTAGAGGGGGACTCGCTCCCCATACATTCACCGCACTAATTGATTTCTGTTCAGCACTGTGGGAGAGTACCCCCCCCACCACCACACACACACACACACGTTTACAGACAGTGCATTCCACTCACAAGACCAAGGTGTTAGAAGCTACCAGGAGGGAGGGAGGGAGGGAGGGAGGTAGCCCTCTACAAAGACAACACAGGAATCCAGTTTAATTCCCGCTCAAGCTTCTCGTCAGGCTCAGGAGTACAGTGACAATTTCTGCTCTCTATTTTTGTATCGCCTCCTGTCTTTCTGCTATCAGTTTCTTCTTCTACCATATACAACATGTGCAGCCTCAGGCTATCATGCACTGTACCAACATAAATCAAAGTAATAACACACGGGCAACTCTGAAAGGAAACGGAGATGTAAAACTTTAGCTGGAAGATTATCAGCCTTTTGGGAAGTCTTGGAAATGCATCATCTTAATGAGACATTATGTCATGCACATTATGTTGCTCCACTATATTTTAAATAGTTTGGTCTGTAAAATGTCAAAAAGACAAATGTCTCTAACAATTCTCTAAAGCTTAAGATGATGCCCTCAAATGTCTGATCAGCATGTCAGTGTCTACATACATTTCATATACAGTTTACATTTCTCTAACAGTAGATTTGAAAAGTGAGTAGTGAACAAGCGCCACTAAACATGTATCATGCTGCTACAGTTCTGTCTGGTGTGTGTTTTTTTTATTTTATAAGCATAATGTGCTCTTTGGTTGAAAATGTCAGTGCAGTGTCCTGCTGAGGTTTCCGTAATCTTTTTTAATAGCTTCTCTTACTGTCACTGCATCCGTTGCATCCCCCATTGTGTTAAGCACAGAGGAACACTTCTATAAACACTCTATGGAAGGTCAGTTTTCAAGTTGTAACTATTTTATTACAGACACGAGTGAGTTTCTCTGAGGACTTAAGCTTGTATTAATTTATTTCAGTTGTTGACAGATAGTGATATACATAAACAAATTTACGGTCTGAACAATGCTTTAAAATAGCTATAGTCTGCTTATTTTACTGATCTGAGGAGTATGTTGTTTTAAGTTTTACAAAGATTTACCTAGGATACAATTATATATAGTATAATATGAGAGAGTGACACATCAGATGACCACCGGCTCTCTTCTGAACCAAACAAACTCTCAATAATGCTAATAATAATAACAACAACAACAATAATAATATAATTATTATAATAATTATAATAATAGAATAGTAATAAACGCTTCAGTGGTTAAGTGCCATACAAAAACACACAAATACTCACGGAGTAGTATTTTCTGATATGGCGACGGATGTCAAGCAGCAGTTTGTTGCTGATGTTGACAGCGTAGTCGATGGGGTGGCTCCCACAGGGGACGTGACAACAACGCATTAAGCTGGGCTCCAACTTTGAACCCTGAAAAAGTGAATAGTCTATGTGTCACACCTCAGAAAAACAACAGATCCAAACAATGTAAACATACGCAATATCATCAATCTCAACCACAATGAAAATATGCTTAAGTCCCATTTGAAATATATAATTGCAACCAGAAAAACATTTACAAAAGTCTCAGTACAATAATTAAAATCCCCCCCACAACACTTCATCAGTGTAGCATCCCGTGCATAAATATTACTGTATCTGCTAAGGGAGTCATCACAGCTGCATGTTTAACTCTGTAATGACAAAAAAACAGTTATGTAACACAGAAATGTGGCCATTACCTTTAAACCTTCACAACGAACATGTCAAGCTGAAGGTGCAAAGGTTTTAAGCAACTCTGGATCTGGTCAATTTTAACATTATTGTAGCCTTGAAGAAAACAGGTCAACCTGACCTCACTACTCCTGAATTGTCCACTTGGCAGCAAGACTTATAGTTAATGCAACGAAAAGAATTAGGCACAGTACATAACAATTACACTAAATATAACCGCTTTAAACACTTGCTCCTTTCAACCTGAGCTCCATTTAACTGTCGCACTGATAACAGCAAAAAAGGGTTTCTGGCAGGAAGTAAGTGACACTCAAGTATGCATGTGACCCCCCCCACTGCTCTGCAACACACTGATTTTTTGCTTAAATCATTCCTTTTTGGGTTAAAAAAGATTTAAGGCCAGTTCACACGTTAAACCTCCATTTTTGTTTCTCCTCCTTTTTTTTCTGTCTTTCCAGTCTAGGCAAAAGCATCCTCCTTTCTTCTCTCTCCACAATATCCTCCCCTTCCACTCCTTTATCTTACTGGTTTCATTCCAACTAGATTTTGATAACAGAACTATCCCTCCCCAGCAACTTACAACCAACACTTACTTGCAAGTTATTTTACAATATTTAACTTATTTTAATAAGTAAAAGTGAAATTGGAAACACACAGTATTTCAGAGTTGGAAGACAACAATAAAGCAATCTAAGGAAGCGTCCTTTAAAAATTCCTCACTTCTCCACATGTTGTCTAAATCCATCCCAGCTGTCATTGTTAAATATCCCTCAGCAGAACAGTAAAACAATTTTGAAAAGGTTTTACAATGTCAGCTGTCTACCTAGACTGTTTTCATCCAAGTCTTGGTCTGATAGTGTACAAGGAAGTCCCTGCAGTTCTGTCCAGATATTTTTTCCCTCCTCCTCACTTAATCTTTTCATCCCCACTCTCCTGCCACCCCATCAAACAACTTTCCTCCTCTGTCTGTCCTCCATCATCCATCACCGCCTCCTCCTACCATCTCTGTTTCTATGTCAGTGCTGGAGTCAAGGCCCATCTGTCCTCCCCTCTCACTGAGTTGTTAGACCATGTTCACCACCCTAATTAACTTACTGTCTTATCAGTTTCTGTCTCTCTCTCTGTATATACACACACTCAGAGTTTTATTTGTAGATGCGCAAAGATTTGATTAATTTAAACAGACTCTAATATTTTCCAGTGTGGTTCTTGTGTGAATATCTTCTTAGGTTAAATACATAAATAAACCCTATGCAGGGTGTGTGCAATACTCCTGATTTTAATTTAATGCAAGTTTTCAGCGCCAGCAGAGGACAGAGGGTTGTCAGTTTTATTAGCGTTCTTGCAGACAAGAAAAAGCTGCCCTGATCCTCATTAGAAGCTGATAACACACACACACGACCTTGGCCTGACAAATGGAAGGAGATCAGCATGTTTGTGTGTGGGTCTGTGGAGCAGCAGGGGTTAAAGGAAAGGCTTTTCAAGTTGTGGAGTCCGAACAATGCCAATGAAAACAGAGTCGGTATTGGAGCCAGGCAGCTGTCTAAAAATACAGAGACAAAATATATACGATGACTAAAGCATGAATCTTTCACAGGAAGTTTTAATGAAATGGCCTCAGAAACTCTATTCTTACATCCTTTTTATCTGTGTCTCTACAGATTAGTCTATCACACTAGTGAGGCATACTGTTTGTAATAAAAGCAATATTTCCTATTTCTTTACAGCCTCTCTCTATCTCTTTATCTCTGTCAGATTCTTGTGCCTTTAGTACGTACATCTCTGACTCCACAACATATTCCTATGCTGTAGCCTTAGCTACAGCTAAGGAGATTTAATGTATATTGAATGAGGTTCACAGTTCAATAGAAGATTCTAACAGTGTGGTGCATTTTTTTTCCATTTGGATGATGTAATCTCAAAATGCACACATTTCCTTTCACGGAGAAAAAGATTAAAAAGAAAAGTTGTGTATATCTTAGGAAGTCCTGTAAAGTGATGGAAGATGGGACATAATGGGCAGCTGGGGGACACTAAGTGTTTACTTACAGCTCCTTCAAAAACACTGTCATAGATGTTGTCAGTGCCACACTGAGGACAGGTGAAAGTGAACCTCTCGCAGTCTTTATAGCGTTCTTCATCAGTCAGCTGGACTGGAGCTCCCAGCGTGTTGTCAGCCTCCTCCTCTCTCTGGAACTGTTGTTGGGCTCTGAACTGGCTAGGGTCCAGACCTGATATGGACAGCAACTTTCATTACAGTTTTTACTGTGTTATAATTTAAACAAATATTCACACATAGACAAAAAAAATTTTTCTGACAAGAAAAATAACCTGATCCAAACCAATAACTTTTATGGCTGTTTAACAACAATGAAACATCTATTTTGTACTTTTATGAGACTCTAGTGACATTTAGCATGACAGTGTTCCTATGTTTGTCAGTCTCAGCTGTCAGCGGACTATAAAATGTAGGAATTAAAATTCTAACGCTAACATATAAAGAGAGATTAGGAGAAACACATCAAAGTATCTCAGCCCCATAAATACTTCAAGGCCGTTGTTATTTATAAAACTGCATTAAATAGCATGTGTTGTTTTTTAACTGTTGTTTTTAACTTGCCAATAATAATTTGGTGAAGTAATTTAATTCCAAGCACAAACATCAACACTAATTAACAATCAATTTTAACTGAGCATTAAGCAGTTGACTTTTTTCCCCTTCTCTGTGTTTTGTCATGTTAAAGATATAGGGCAACATCTCAAGTCATGATCGAACACCTGAATGAGGGCCGCCGAATCCCATTAAAATTAAAGCCTTTTGCAGTCTCTCATAACCTGCAATTAACTCACCAAGCCATGTGGCTATGAGCACGCTGTCAATGCCCTCAATGGGGTCACAGATGCGAGACACCACAGGGTGGATCTGCTGGGCCAAGTAGTAGTGAGTGTCCAGACTGAGACCCTCCTGCTTCTGAAGTTGCTCTAATGCATAAGCTCTCTGACTGGCTGCGAGTGTAGATCCATCCTGGTAGTTATATTACAAAAAGAGACTATAGTTTCAGTTGCATACTGTATCTCATAGTGTACATCAGTGCATTCAGCAGTGTAAATTATTTTTATCCACAAAAACAGTTAGTGTCCTCATGTACATATTTCTCAATATTCACACACCTTACAGATGACATATGAGACTGTATCTCCAGCTTTGACCCGACGTCCACCCTGAGAGTTGATCCAAAGAGCCACGTGGACGTGAGGGAGGCTCTTCTTGTCTGGATAGTCTTGAGGATCCTTAGTCAAAGCCTGGAGGAGTAAGAGAAAAGACAAAAAACATCAGGTGACCGATAAAAACAAGACAAAAAAAGTACAGCTTCCTTGGATGCACTGATTTGTTCCTGCCTGTTTACCCAAATCTTGGGCCACAATGTCGCCTGAGTTGTCTTCTCGTATTAATATTATTCTTGAATTTCCCTGAAGGAGACATCCCAAGGGATAAATCAAGTTGAGTCTAAGTCTATTACGTAAAGTCCCATTCACAAACACACCTGCGTGCTAATGCCAGTGTACTTTAGCATGTGGACAATAAGAGCCAGAGATCAAACCGCCGACCTTTTGCGGCATGTGATGAGCTGGTTGACACAGAGTCACCTGCATTTACCTGACAGATACAACAATGTCCTCACCTTGTTTATCTCATATTGGCTGAGAGGTATGGCTCCATTTGCTACCTTCTCTCCCACTTCCACCAGGTATTTCTGGATGTTCTCCACAATGACATCACGACTCTGGTCCGACAAGATCTGACCAATCACATAGCTGTAAGCAGCAAACAAATACTTGTATCAACATTTGTTATGCACTGTTAATGTGCTCACAGGATAGCAACGATGAAATACTGACTGCACTAACACAAAGCAATGGGGGGGGAAAAATAAACACAGCTTACCCACTGTTCTTTTTGGTATATCTGACTTACTTGCCACATTCCTTGGCCAGATCACACCAATCTCTGCGGACAATGTCCAAGCCTTTGAGCTCCTGCTTGACACTATAATGTCCTTCACCATGTTGCTCCACAATCAGGGCCGCATATTTCTTCTTTTTCAGCAGTAGAAGTGACTTAAAGACCCCATCGATGTCGATCTCCAGCAGTTTGTAGAGCTTGTTTACCTCTGCCTTTACCTGGGAATAATTAGCACAACATATATAGGATATTTGAGTAACATGTCAGATGTCAATACAAGTGAATTAAAATGGGCTCAAAAACAGACCTTATTGCCAAGTTTGTAGACTTCCTCCAGAGACCTGCTGTTGGTGTTGATCATAATAGAGTCTGTATCTCCATAGATGACTTCCAGATTCATCTGAGTCACAAAATGGCAACAGGAAATGGTTAAAAAAAGACAACCAGACACTAATTATATTTAGTTTAGTTTACATTTATGTATCACAGTTATCTTCATGTAAACTTAAATCATATCAGTTTCTGAAATATAAATTTTGAATAGCTAGGATCTATGACAACTGTAAGTTGAGCCATTTAATTTGCCTGTACGGCAGTGTTGAAAAGTCTAATTGTCTTTACTAAAATCATTTTAATTGTATTTACTAAACACAAGTCTGTAGATGTTATTGATAGCTCACCTTCTGAACCATGTCTTTAGTGTGCATCAAAATCTAGAGTGGAGAGCAAACACAACAGCATGAATGGGCACTGATGTCAACAACAATAAGCACTGACATGCATACACAAGTAAAATAAACAAACAAGAAATGATTAAGTATTAAGTTTCTATGTCATTTCAGAGAGCGAGAGAGAGAGAGAGAGAGAGAGAGTGAGAGAGAGAGAGAGAGAGAGAGTCTGTGTGTCTGTGTGTGTGCATGAATTTGTGTGGACACGAGAGCAGAGCAGGTGACTCGCTTTTAAATGGGGGATAATTGGCTAAGAGGGCAATTATGAGAGTGTGCTGTGACAGGAGTCTTTTCAACCCACACACATCCTAGGTGGGCAACACACACACACACACGCGCACACACACACACCCCTAAATGACTCATAATGGCCTTTATCACCCACAGAGTGACAGACAAATAAGAGAATTCTGTTAATGCAGGTTGTCCACTACTATGTGTGTGTGTGTGTGTGTGTGAGTGAGAGAGAGTGTGAGAGAGACAGAGAGTGTGTGTGTGTGTGTGTGGAAGAGGAAGGGATATGAGCAGCAGAGGGATCCTAACAGGTGGGGGCCCAGAGGAGCGGGGGGCGGGGTGCTGCAGGTCTTTAATCTGGGGGGTCAGAGGGATGGAACGCAGTGTGACCTGTCACCAGCAATCTGCTCCTCAATCAACCACAGCCGCACATATACACACCCAGACTTACACTCTGCTTTGTGCAGGGACAAGGACGTGGCTATTTCAGAGTGTCGGGAGGGGGCGGGGTTTGGCAGCAGTCGCACTGGGGGTGGGAGGGTGGCGTTCCACTCCCTGAAACCCGAGTGGAACTTAAGCATGCTTTATGGGCTGTTACATACCACTGTACGGCAGGGGGAGTTTGACTCATTCACAGAACAGCTATTCCCATTAGGGACTATAGTCAAGGTCAAGGTCTCGCCACCAACACACACACACACACACACAAATTTTGGCCGAAGCACATACGACCCGAATTGTGCTGCTAAGCTTTTATGCTTAGACTGTCTCCCACTGGGTTAGGGGAGAATCAAAGGGAGGGAAAGAGGAAGATAAAATAAGTCTGAGGACACAGATTGCGTGAACATACAGATAAATCTCTAAACCAAAACTAATCTAACTGCCATAAATTCTGTTTGGAATAAAATGGTTCTGTACTTATTTTACACCCCTCTAAAGTCAAAAGATTATGTCACTCCGCTGGATAAAAGTCTAGATGCTTTTTTCTTTCAGGTTAAAGTATAGCTCACAGCTGCATTCAGTGACTGTACAGTAGGTTACTTATCATAAAAAAAAGAAGTTGAAGAAATTGTGCAAACAGTGTTGACTGATATAAAATCAAACACACACAGCAAGATATCACTTTGCTATGGCACTTTAATGTTTGCTCAATAACTTATAGCTACAAATGAAATACATACAATTTAAAATGTGTAGTGAAACTGTGTGATCTGTTCTTTCTTTCACTCCTTGTTTCAAAGCGGGGTTGTTTTCAGTCTCAGCGTCTGCTCGTACAGATAATGAACTGAGATTTACCTTAGTGTGACCGGTAGGGCAAAATCTCCGACTGTATAAGTTTGAGGAAAGATCTGAGAGCAGCCGCAATGTGGTGTGTGATGGTGGGGAGAGAGAGAGAGCGGCAAGGAAGACAGAGACAGAGTGAGAGCAAAGTGAGGCGAGAGCGTGTTGATGTAATTGATGTGCGGACTCATTTAGACAGGTTTTCCATATGCTGTCACTTCCAGCAGGAGACACTGCATTAAGGAATGAACCATGTGAAAGACAAGTCATTTGACCATGACTCTGGAATGTATGCAACTGACAGAGTATGTGTATGTGTGTGTGTGTGTGTGTATAAAAGCGCTCATCTTTAAATGCATACCAACACACACATACTATACTGACCAATGCAAACACATATTCCCAGAGGGTAAAACGTGTATGTCTTCCCTCTGATGACTACACCAGTCACCACAGTGGATGCCACACATTCTGGGAAAAATGAATGGGAAAGCTCACAAGAGGAGTTGAATAAATCTACAAACTGCACATCAGTCTCAACCAAATAAAAACCAGATTTTACATCTGAAAGGTATAACAAGTCAGTTTAAATCCTTTATTCTATTATTTCCCTTATTTTCTTGTCAGTAAATGTATAAAAATCTGTTCAAATCTTCCATTTAACCATTTTTTTCCATCACACAGTAAAACATCACTTAATTGTCTTATGTTCCCGCCTTTCACTTTTCGGCCCCGTGCTGTTAATACAGTGTAATTAGACTGGGCAATAATTGTGCAGCTCACTGACAAATCCTCCCGCAGAGTAAAATATCAGTACAAAAGCTTTGGAGGTGGAAAGACTGATTTCTTTTTTAAATGTATAATACCCATCCCTCCTTATTCCTTTTTTAATCCATACACAATACACACTTAGCTGGCAATTCATTACACACAATACATGTAGCTACATTTTTAATGTAGCTACAATTACGTTGAATGCAACAGTCCTGTAGAATATTCATCCATACGCTTTAACTTTCACTGATTGTTTAAACTGTGTTAAAGAATAATGGGCTGAATTGATGTGAATTCAGTTTGTAGTGCTGTATAAGTGTTATGTTGTGTTCCTTGTATTGTGTCTACCCAAAACCTTACGTAGCAACCATCCAGTGGCTTTAGGTCATCTGGCCCTGCCACAAAGTGACAGGAGCCAACTACCGGTCCACAATGAAACAAAATTTCATTTTCATCTGTGATTAAACCCAAAACAACATTTTCCGAACAGATTAAGTTGAGAAAAGGCCATAAAATACTTACATCTAATTTAAGGAAGAATTCGCACTAGCTCATTGGCTATTTGCAGCTCGCAAATTTGTGCTTTTAACAATGCCTCATGTTCTTGCATGTGCACCTGTGTACCCATTAGCTGTGAGTTATTGCACCCTGTCATGCTAATTGATGAGTGGTTCAGGCTTGTTGTGATATCTGCCTTTTACCCAGCTGTTCAGCTACTTATTGGCCTTATCTATTAGACATTTGTGTATTTTGCTGTTGTGTCTCTCTCATTTTATTTCAAATCACTCCCTGTGCCTTTTCTACAAAATGTTTCTTGTCTTGCCTGAGCTGACATTTTAAATTATAATATTAGCTTCAATTGAACTGTTTGGTTGAATGACAAACTATATTAATATGAAAACAAAGCAATAAAAAAGATGATATCCATGTCCACCCTAAATCTCCCATTTCGACCTCCTTCTGACATGTACACACATATACCTCTACTGAGCAGCAGATCAGGAGTGGGATGTTACACCTCAGTGTAGCAGAGGACCCTTGTAAAAAGAGCTAGGGCTACCAGTGGCGATTGTTTTGAAAAGCACTCTGCTGAAAAGCATTTTGGGATGACAGTCGGCTGACTGAAATAGCACCTGTAGAGGAATACTCCACTGTTGGGGCTGACGAGTCGCTGTGCAAATAACGTACAGAAGGCACATGAGTAAACATGCACAAACCCAAGCTGCTTTTGCACCACCACAATGTGACATGCAAGAATGCAGTGTGTGCAATGTGTGAGCCCAAACCCACAGAGAATGAGAATCTCTCCTTATCTAATAATGATTTCACTTGTACCTTAAATAGACAAGAGGGGTAAATCTCCTCCGCAATGATTATCTACATGTTTAAGATCTTGGGTGCATATGTACATGATGGGATAGTGACACCAGGATATGCAAATTTAGTTTTTTTTTTCAGCAAGTGTTTAATTATCTGTCAACTGACAAATTATTGCATCAACCCAACTGCAAAATTATCTAGAAACTAAAATCTCAGTCTCTTTACCAACCATGCAATGCTGTACAGATCAAGAAATCTGATTTCATTTCATTAGAATAGAACATGTGCCACCTCCTTGACAAGTCAGTTGAAATGATTAACTAATTACCTGCTAATTTTCAACCCCATCAGTAACCCTGAAAAAGACAGCAGCTGTCAGATCAATCCATTATCAATTATAATCCCTGTCATTAGTCAAGTCTCACATGGCCTCATTAGTAGGTGTTACGAAAGTCACAGTTGAGATTCTGAAACCATGTCCTGTCCACTGTCAGCCCTCGCAGACAAGCTAATGTAGCCAAAATAGCAGCGCTGCTCCCATGTGACTATTTGTTAAGTCCACTCATATCAAGAGTAAAGCCAGCTCTTTAAGAGGACTACAGGAGCGTGGAAACATGCAGCCCTCATTTCCCCAGACACCAGCATGCACACATGCATGTGCAAATACAGACAAGTGATGTAGGCAGGCTTATGTATTCTTACATCTAATTTAGGAAAATGTAAAAATGACCCCTGTGATTCTGAGTAAGCAGTGAGTTAAGACCCAGCATGATAGAAATGGGGGCAACATTGTTTCCTCGCTCACCATCGCAGTCTGTCGTCTCGCAGAAGGACACACAGACGAGACATGATGTGGTGGTTCAGTTATTCCTGCGTCTGATAAGGTAAAAATGGTTGAGACACCACAAAAACCAATATTTACTCAGACTTTATTACACCAACATGCACCCTCATACACATGTACAAATAGAGGTTTAACCTAAACCAAACTTTGACCTCTCCGCTCACTCGGCTCTGTCACCCAAGCTCACTTCTATTCTTCCACTCCGCATGCCATCCAATAATGTCAACTACGAGCTCCTGTCAGGCTGTTTTTAAACACAAGGACGGAGACTCAATTACAGCAGAATGGCTCTCAGGAGTCATCCTCAACCCTGAGACACACACGCACACCTGTTAATGGTCGTCAGATTTGCTGGCAAAAGTGTCAAAGGTCGAACCAATCTGCGTTCCGCAACAATCACCAGCCTCCACCAGCCTGTTGTTAAGTGATGTTAAGAGGATATAAACACTAACACACACACATACATTTTGTTTTCAGTAACATCTGAAGGGTCATGATTTTTTTTTTTTAAACAAATGAATCTGCCCGGCACCTTTTGTGTTGTTCTTGACTATAACAGTCACCACTGTTCGCTATCTCTAACTATACTCACACTCGATTAGGTGAAACTCAGACGATGTCATGGATCAACCAGACAATAAACAATAAAAGTCTGACTGGTGTGAGGAATGCATTTATCAGCCTGGTACTGACACACATGTGTGCAAGTTGTCTATCTTTCATGTTGTTTCACTGCACCCAACCAATCTCTGGCAAACATACAAAAGAACCCAAAATAACGCTAAGGGGTTGAGCGGATCATCAATCTGTGGTGAACCCTCGACTGTGTAATCCTAAACCTTCACCTTCCTCTTAATACCCATCATCCCCCCTTTAATACCCACACATACCAGGACAGAGGAGGGCCACAACAAATGGTCCCCTGACAAAGGGCAGAGTTCGGCTAGTAGCACACATTCACTGAGGGGCAGTAACACACACACAAAAAAAATGTAAGACATGCTCCAGAAACACACACGGGAGCGGGTAAGTGGGGGTTTTCCCCTCTTACCTTGGCAAATCTAATCAGAAGAACCACAGCCAAGGGTCTGTCATCCCCCTTCTATGCCTCCTCATCTAAACCCTCCCCGATTTGAGAAACCACTGTGGCTATCCTGACCTGTCCTGCCGCATTGAGTTAGGCCTCAAATTTAAACCACAGAGAGAGAAAGGTGAGAGCCAAGCCAATCAATAAATACACAGAACACGAGCTCATTCACCCCAACACTCATCCAAACAGACAGCGCAAACCCGTCGAGGGGCGGGAGGGTGGATTTACACTGCAGACAGAGTAGTGGTAAGTGCACGTGTTACAATTACAAAAATAAAAAGCCTTCTAAATCACGATATGAAAGTTGAGTGCAAATGTGATGATTAAAATGGGGGCGGGGGTGCAAATGGCAAGACCCACAAATACACTAGAAGCACCGCCATAAATGCCAGCTGGTCTCTCTGGCTCTCAACAGTCGGAAACTACCAAGAACTACTTGGCTTATGGTCATTCTCACTTTAGGGCCGATACAAATTCAATAAAACTGCCTGCATTGTTCCGAGTAACACCTGAGCTAAGCCATTTTGAACTGCTATGCTCAGGCTGCCCTGCTGTGTAAGGTCAACGTGTGATAGTTAATGTACTTGGAACGCTTCCTGCCATTGTTGATACAAATTATCTTAGTTTTGTCAGTTCAAAGATACAAAAAAATTAGTCTTATGTAAAATAAATCATCCTTTCACGACTGAAATAAAATGTCCAAATATAGATTTTCAGGAGTTCTAGTTTATCCTCAACAACATATCTTATTATATCTTATTAGCAGAGGAAATCCCTGACTGAGTTGTAGCTGTGATCTCTGCAAACACACAACCCACAGTAAAAATAGACACATCTATGATCATAGAAACAAAGTAAACAAAACACTAACATCGTACAGAGTTGGAGCTTGTGCTGCAGCAAGTGGAGGTCTGTGGTATGTACTCTGTCGACTCGTGGCTTAAGATCTGACCGATGACCTTATGGAGCACCCCTCTTCAGTCCGTCTCTTCACTTGCCACTGGATGCAATGTACTAAGACAGTGAGTTCCTAATAAAATACAATCCAATGTGTTTAATGAGGCTTCAGCACACTGGGTAACTCAAGAGGGCTGAGGAGACGATGAAAGCAATGCAGCCTATAAAGAGAAGCTTTAAATGAGCTTATTTCTAATGTAAGGACAAGTCTGCTAATATTATATATCACATATATTTACTAGAGAACCAAATCCAGAGCGAAGATACCTCGCAAACAGCACATTATGAATTCCTGCTGGAGTAATATCTGCAAAGTGATAAACAGGAATGTACTTTTTTTAAGTGAAGTAAAGTAGATGATTTGTATTGTGTCTTTAGCCGTTAGAAATAAAATTATATTTTATGCTGCTTAAAAACAAGGAAATCAAATTTAGATTATGTGACTTCACAAATATGAAAATGTGTCAAAATGTGTCAAAAAGTGGCTTATACTTTGTCTGTGACTGGTGATACGTGTGAAATATAGCAAGAAAGACGTAGAATGTAATTAACCCCCCCACCTCCGGCAGTGGACAATGATACAAGCAGCAGGTCTGGAGGGAGAAAAAGTCCCACCTGTACCAGCAAATCAAATACACACCTTTTACAATGTAGCTCTGTCAGCTGAACAATAAGCTTGTCTGGGGGCACAAACTGACTGACAAAACAACAAACACACACACTGAGTTACTGCCCTGCCCTCTATTAGGGAACACAATGAGCGTGTAAGGGGATCTTAATGAAGGAGTCCCCTGAGGCAAAGCCTGACGCCTCGGCTGAGGATGTGCACTGTTAGAGCTCATTAAATGAACATGAGTACTGCCACTGACATGGTGTATATGTGTGTGTGTGTGGAGTCCAGTTACAATACCAGATTTAGCAGATCGTGTCACGCAGTACACATGCACCAATTTGTCAAACGTGCACACCCATGTTGTTCTATTTGTGTGTGTTGACTGAATTCATTACACAATCCGACTTTACATGGGTAGAGTGAGAGTTTTGTGTGCAAGTACCTTTGGCGCTTTGTTACTGGAAAATACTTTCACAGGACTATTGATATTACAGACACAACAGCAGGTCTTTTATTCTGACAAAATGAACTTGAAAAAATAATGATACTCAGAACAGGGAAGGCCACGAGGTGAGAGATTTAAAAAATGCGAGGAGAGAACAGCAGACAACAGATGGGGGAACGCGTGCAACAAAATGGTAAGGAGAAAGGAGTTGTGTACTGTACATGTAAAATCTGATGTAGCAGTGCCATCTTGTGGTTGGAAATTGACATGCTTCCTTTAAACACAAAAATCTAAATGACAAAAAAGTGTAGGACATCTTTGGCATGACGTTTGAATGTATTTTAATTTGACCTACTTGCTCCGTGTGTAACTTTGGGCGTCCGTATTAAACACAAAATCATCACTTTGCATATTTATGTGTATTACTGCTTGACTCACCTCTCTTCCCTTGTGTGTGACCAGGGCAGCTAGTGGTTTGGCATAGAAACGGCTGTGGCTGAATCCCAGGCACCCATACATGCTGTTAGCAGTCAGCTTCAGAGCTTTCTGACGGATGTCATACTGGGGAAATGAAAAAGTGAAGTTAGATAAAAGGGATCAAAGCATCTGCACATCTCAAACTCATAATCAAACTACTTGGTAGAATCACTATTTGTCATTGCAAGTACAATGAAATTCAGAAAGTGCCAACCAATGCATCAAGTACAACAGTAAGATTCATATAACGTGAATAGGGCTGCAACTAACGATTATTTTTGTAGTCGACTAATCCATAATCTAATTTTTCGATTAGTCAACAATTATTTATTTGCTACGTTTCCCGTTTTTAACAAAGTTGGGTATTAATTGGATTTCATTGAAAACCAGTGTATCTTTATGTGTATTGAGCTTTGTGACAAGTATTAGAGGCAATGTGTCCACTAGTGATGCATATAATAGTATAATAGTAAAGACGCATATTTTTTACAAATGGGGCTTAGCTGGAGGTTTCAGTCACTGAAAATGAAGTTAACGTTACTTTGAAAAACTCCGGGTGTTCCTCAGACACGTGAAAAGGTGAAACACAGTTTTAGCACCGCAACATGATGGTCGTCGTCGGCTTTGGATATCCTGGTACGTGTAAACGAAATTAACATCATCTTTTAAGAAAGGGGCCTTAAAGTAGCCTAGCTATTGTTACTTTATACTGAGAGATGCATTTTTTGAAAGGTAGTGCCTTTTCAACATCTTTTTTATATTACCGTATTTTCCGGATTATAAGTCGCTCCGGAGTACAAGTCGCACCAGCCATAAAATGCATAATAAAGAAGGAAAATACATATATAAGTCGCACTGGAGTATAAGTCGCATTTTGGGGGGACGTTTATTTGATAAAATCCAACACCAAGAACAGACATGTCATCTTGAAAGGCAATTTAAAATAAAAATAGAATAGAGGCAACAACAGGCTGAATAATTGTACGGTATGCTAACGTTACATGACACATAAACAACGAACTGAGAACGGTATGTTAACATAACATATTAAGAGTTATTCAGATAACTATAGCATAAATAACATGCTAACAAGTTTACCAAACCATCCATGTCACTCCAAATCACTAAATCCAATGAAATCGTCATCCTCGGTGTCACTTTCAAACAACTCCGCTAACTCAGAAGGTAGAAGATGCGGCCGCTTCCTCTTCTACGTCGCCAATGTTTTATCAATTCAATTATCAACACGGGCCTAGAGCGCCTTCTTGCGGTTTAGTGTGCACTGGAGTATAAGTCGCACCCCCGGCGAAACTATGAAAAAAACTGCGACTTATAGTCCGGAAAATACGGTACTATAAGCAGACAAAAAAACGTCCCTTGCTTAACTCCTCCCAACACACATTCTATGCCACAAAACATGAAAGAAACATGATGGTTAATTTGAAAGTAAACACTTGTGAGCTTGTGTACCTGCAGGTAAAGGTCCGTGTTGACATCTTGCTGTTTCATCAGCTGTTTGACCTGTTTGCGCCTCTCAACAAGCTTCCTGATTTCCTTCGGCAAGATTCCCATTTCCAGATTGGAATCTGGAATTTCTGGAATCTCCTCTTGTTCGTCCTCCTGTTACACAACATATTGACAGAGTGAGGAAATCTCTGATTGAAAGAAACTGAGGCTGGGGACCTGGATCTTGAGACACTTTTATTTCTCAAAACATTTTTTTCATCATATGGTCACGAATACACGAATACACGAATACACACACACACACAGATATGGTCCCAAACACACACACACGCCTCTTGAGTATACTTGTGAATAAACAACAGACAAACCTGCTTCTTCTGAGTATTGTGAGCCTCCCTCTGTACAGTGGTAAAGCAGATGTTGAACTCCTGGATGATTGATGGATACAGGCTGTTGAAGTCCAGCAACAGTATAAACTTATCATAGAAACCTACAGAAGAGAGACAGGAGTTAGTGTTACAGAAATTGATAAAATGGACAAATGATAATGCAATGATACAAGGAACACTTTAAGCGATTTCTTACCAACTTTGGGATCCAGCACAAGACCTCCAGCATAGGCGGCCTTCTTCTTCCGCTTGCCTTTTCCTGCATCCACATCTTCTTCTCCATCAATCTGATACAAAGAAAAAGAGATGTCACATGACCATACCTTTTCTAATGAAAAGAAAACCATGTGTTTCTGTGTGTATTTACCATCTGAAGCTGGGCCTTTCTGAAGGAGGGTTTATCAGGAACAATATAGTTTTTGTCATGGAAGGCATGGAGCAACAGGGACTCATTCCTCTCAGAGCGACCACCCATCAGAGTACGAGACTGCAGACAATGGAAAAAGAGGAAGATTATATTGTTAAATATCAGAGGTCACATAGGATTTATGCAAGGCAGACGTCTGCCTCACGGGATCTTTTGCTCCCGTTTTGACATGAAAAATGTCATTTCACTCTGCACCGTTTTCATCCTACATTCTTTTGTCACGTGTGTTTGCATTAGACAACAGTGTTGTTATACATTACCATGACATTGCCAGCGATATTGGTGATCTGCAGGGCCAATGGCAGCACGTTGAGCTCACACATGATTTGGAGGATCAGCCTGGCGTCATTCCACGTCAACTCCAACAAGTACAGCAGGTGAGGAGAGTCACTGATAAACACATAAATACATATTTTTTTAACATATTAATTTGGCCATCTAATCTAATTCTCATCTGACATAGTGAAATAATAATTAAACTTATTCACCTGTACAGGTTTTTGATGTCTTCCTGTGGGACTGTGACTCGCTCCATCTTCAGCACCTGTGCAGCCAGCTCAGTCAGGTGGTAGCTTTTACATCGAATCAGCTCCTTGGCTGAGATCTCAACATCGCACACCAGACGACCACAGGTTGCGCTCTTCTCTGCAAAGGAACTACGACCCTGTAAGAATAAAAATCACGAACGAGTTCAGGAATATAACAATAACATGCATTACTGGAAATTTCTTGTTTTTCTTACCCCTAACTTGGGCATATTGGCCCTTCTCAGGCGTCCAATCTTAGACCAGTGTGGAACCTTGCATGTGTTGATCCTCTGCAGAAGCACTTCCAGGTCAAAACCAAAGATGTCATGTCCCTAGAGGAAATACACATTCAAGGTCGCAAATTAACTGACAGAAATTACCTACATCTTTTATTTGTGTGATGTCCAATCAATTTGAAAAAAACTAAACAAACAAACAAAAAACATTACATTAATTAATCCCTGCTTCTACTTACCACCAGAACATCAGGGTCAATCTTGTGCATCTTAGCCAAGAAGAAGCCGAGCAGAGTCCTCTCTGCAGAAGCTATCTCCACCTTCCCATTCTAACAGTGGGAGGGAGACACATATTTGTTTAAAATTTAGAAAGGGCACAAGGAGATGTCATAGTGCATATAATACCTCTAACTCTGCAAAAAAATAACAATTAAAGAGCTCAATGAAAACCTTCACAGCTAGTGGCGTCTCACCTTCTTCCTCACAGCCTCTTTGAAGTCGTATGGGAAAATACAGTCAGCTGGTTTACTGACCACTGTTTAAAAAAACAAAACAATAACCATTCCTATAAATTTGTAACCTGATCATTTGTTGGACTTGTGTTCAATATGATTAAACAGCTCACCACAGAAGTGGGTCTGGTAAGGAGGTCGAGGTGGAGCTTTATCCATATGGTACTCATGGTGGACAAGGGCAGCCAATGACACAATCTGCAGAAGAACAATTACATCATTGTCTTTGTTCACTTTGTATAGTGTATATTGGTTTAACCAAAGGCAAAATAATGCATTATACATAACATTCCTCCTGCTAAAGGTGAAAACTGACAGAGTTCTGACCTCATTGTGGTGTGTCTTGGAGTTCTGGATGGTCTTGAGGCTGATGGACATAACAGTGACAGGTGGAGGTGGCAGGTCTTTAACCACAGAGATCAGGTCACTTTTTAGGGCCAGAGCTTCCACCTTACACCAGCTCACTGGCTGGCTGTTCAGCTCTAACACACACAAACAAACAGAGTGCAAATATTAAATCAGCAATTTTCAGTGTGGTCTTCCATCTTAACCACTCCCATATATCAAATAATAGATTTGATATGGCTCTTTGAGACAAATTTCTGGAGATCATTCTTACGTGGTGTTTTGATGTCGAGCCAGCAAGGCCCTTTGATGTTCCTGCTGAGGAGGAAGTGCTCCAGACTGGACGTGTTGGTACCGAAAATTTGGGAAAAGGTTGTCCCCTTAAGGTCAAAGGGTAGGGCTGGAAACTCAGCCTACAAAAACATTTCTTTTTACCACACATATAGTATATGATGACAAAACAAATTAAGGCTTGAATCATTTAGCATTGGTAGATATGACCTTCTACTTACAGAATATCTGACTTCCAGATACTCGCACTGATTGGGCACATCTGGAATTTCAAAAGCATAGTTCTTCTCCACTTTCTGAAAAAATAAGAGAACCCAAACACAAGTAAAGTAACGAGTCAGATGTCATGTGTGCCAAGATAAATAAAAATCGGCTTTAACTAGAGTTTGCACTGACCTTGGACTTAAACTTCATGATCTTAAACTTATCAGAGAGCTCACTGAACTCTTGGTAAACCTCCATCATCTCTACAGGAGTCTTCGACACCTCCCCAGTCTTGAGGTTCACTTTCTGTTGATTAAAATATAACAATCAATAAGATTCCTAAAAACAGTGTTTAAGTGATTACACGCTGAGTTGATAAATGACACAGAAATGAAATGCAGCATAAATAAAGCTAGTTCCATCCAACACCTGTACATTTATGCATTTATCCACAAATTGCAAGAAAGTGGCTATATTCTGGATCTTATGTGGTGATTGCATTAACAACTAAATATACTTTTCAGATGTCAAAACTATTAAATCTGTTAAGATTCTGTGATGAAAACGGATGGCAGTGGCTGAGAATCTCCACATGGGGCCTCACTCAATCACAGTAACAGGAGCAAGCAAAGATGCATACATGTAGTATACTGGCTTCAAAGTGTATACATTTCATAATAATTTTTAAGTCAGGATAGAAAGCCTTGAATTACAACATCTGTTTATGTAATGTAACTACATCATTCAATTTCTATCTATCTATCTATCTATCTATCTATCTATCTATCTATCTATCTATCTATCTATCTATCTATCTATCTATCTATCTATCTCTGGTCTAAACAGAAAAGAATGTGACAGACTTAGAGACCTACATATTCACGTGGCAGTAAGTACATGGTCCGCTCGATGTTCTTGACAGACACACAGCAGCTGACATGAGTCATTGCAGACTCTATCCAGACTTTTCCAAACAGGTAAACCACCCCTAGGTCAAAGTTAATAAAAATAAATAAATAAATAATTGAAAATGTGATTTGCAAATCTAAGCAGGATCACAGGTTTATGGAGTTATAAAGCAAGAGTTATAGTGATATTATGACTTACCTGGCTGGCTGTATGGGTCTTCAAAGGCATCCAACCAATAAAAGCGGAAAACCTGTTCCCCATCTGACCCTTCCACAATTGGGAGTTGGCTGGAGTCGACCTGTACCTCTGCTGGAGCCTCACTGACTTCACCCTCCTCCTCTTGTCCCCAGGAGCCACCGAGCCTGCTTGATCTGCAAGAGCAAAGGAACAAAGATGCTAAAACTCAAGCTCATTCATGAAGCCTTTCCATGTTACCATACAGCCTATACTTTGACAAATGAGCTATAAATGTAAAAGTGTATGCTATTCCTATATGCTGCATTGTGAAGCTGAAAAATCTCGTCCTGTTCTTGAAAATATTTATATTCTATGAAATTAATGGGAAACAACGCAGAAAAACAGCTTACAGGAGCACAGGATCCTGAGGTTCCACTTTGGACTCCACTTTCACTGCAGCCACTGTCGCAACTTTAGATTCAGGCTCAGCATCCTCTGTTACTACAGGCTTCTCGTCCACAAGTCCAACCTCCATTGGCTCATCAAAGTCCACACCATCGTATGCCAAAATGTCATCCACTAAAAAAAACATTGCCACGAAAGGTAAGTATATGTTCTTCTACCATCTAAAAAGAGACAAAAAATCTCCCACTTCTACTCAATTGTGTCTGAATTTTTCTCACCTTCTTCTTCATCCAGCTCCTCCACTTTTGTCTTTTCCTTCTCCAAAGGAAGAGAAGGTGAGGAGGGAGGAGGACGAACTGATGTCCTTGGGGTCAAGTTAGAAGGTGGTGGACGAATCACTTTGGCCTTTGAACCCACAGCTGAGGGTGATTCCTGGCATTAAAGTGATGACATACAATATTTCCCAGTTAATTAAATGCCTACATCAGTTTATAATTATTGAAATATTTTTCACAACTACAACAGATAATGCTGACAAAATACCTTTGGCGCATGAGGTTTGATGGAAAAGGGATTCATGGGTGATCCAAGAGACTTCTTTTTCTTCCGAGTGATCACTGGTGGAGGAGCAAGAGCTGCAGATTTCTAGAATGACAGACGAAGACTGATTGTAAAAGCAAATATCACAACACTGAAGAATAAATGTGGTGCAACCATCACTAAACTGAATTAGCTGATGATTCTGTCTAACTACTGAATGTGTTTACTAGATGATATTATTCTAACCTCAGAGTGCAGGTCCTGTAAAATATCCCCTAATAAATCATCCTTCGAAAGGTCCACGTCTTTCTGCAAGAGAGAGTTTTGACAGACATTATAAATACAATACATTAGGATGAGCAAAAGAGACTTGAAAAGACTTGCAATATTACTGAATGTTCATGGTTGTTGCTCATAACAAAATGTTAAGTTCAATTAGATGGTCAACTTGTCATAATTTTCATACAATATAAAACAAGAACAAAAAAAACAAAAAATGTAATTATTTGTAATAATACCAAGGCAAATGAAAAACACACACACCTCAGCAGGCCTCTTGACATTACTGTTCATGAAGAGGCTCTTAATTGTGTTGGGCTTGGTTACAGGAGCTTTCTTCACAGTTTTCTTAGAGTCTGTTCCTTTAGCACCAGCTTTTCCTGCACCCACAAACAAAATGTAAAACCCAAACTGTCCACGGTCGAACTTCCACAAAATATAATCCACTCTTAATTTTTACCTTTCTTGTCTTCGACTACATCATCATCCAAATCATCATCAAAGATTTCTCGCCCATCTTCCACATATCCTGTTCCATCTGAGTGAAGAGAGGTATTATTAGATCTCCTCATCACACATGCTCGTGCAGTGGATATTGGAGAATGGGACTCACCATCATCAATAATCCAGTCATCTTCTTGTCGGTCTCGTACCATCTTTGAGTACTGCTCCTCATCCACCTCCTCATACACACTGGTAATCTCCTCCACCTGGAAAACACAATCATGATTGAGAATCATCTATAAAAAATAGTTTAAGTTATTTTATAATTTAAATGAGTTGTTTCTCTTAAAAAATGTCCATAGTTTTAGCATCTGATATTCAATAACAGAAACTTGTCAAAGTGATTCACTGACAGCAAACTTTGTGGTCAAATTGATGTTATATTGAAAGGCTCAGGTGAAAACATTATTTAACAAATAATATCTTGTTCAGTGCTGTAAAAACATATCAATGCAGCTTTTATTCAGCAGAATTTGTTTCTACTTTCGTAGATATTACCCATCTAAGTACTAAACAATGATACAACAATGTTGATGATGTAACACATAGATTCCCACTGTTTTGCACAAAACGAACAGAATAAAAAAGAGACTCCTTACTTCATATTTGACCTTCTCCCCCTTCTTGGCTTTCTTGAGCTGCTCCAGTGCAGACTTCCTCCCCACCTTCTCCCTCTTCTCCCGTCTGGAGCGAGACCTGGCCAGACCGCAGGAATCGCCTTCATCCTCTGTGGACAGGTGCGTATAAACATGACGTCACAGCCGTGACCGACATGACAGTGTGACTTACAGGCGTTCACCCCTAGTGTCACATTTACAGAGTTTTCTGAGGAGCTGCCCGAACATGAAACACTTCTGGACCGCTTACAATATTTAATTACTGTCTGTTGAAGTTTATCTCTCAGAGTACGAGGACCGGTTCTTTGTTGTACTTATATTTATCACGTGGTCTCGAATAAGACAGCTGACAATGATAGCATCGCACTGCTGTTAGCAAACGTGTCTAGTACGTTTTGCTAACACAGATGTATAGTTTGTTTGTTGTTGTTGTTGTTTTGAGCCTGTACAGTACCAAAAGTATGTGTTTAACTGTTCGCGTTTTGGACACACTAAGTCATGGACACAACCATTGTGAATGGGCCAAAGCCTGTTCCCTGCCTTAATATGACGGCGAAGGCGAGCTACAGCGTTAGCTAACTTCATCGCTTTCCAGGTCCATTAAAGTCAGTTTGGGATGACCGAAACAAACACTCACCGCCACCGGGACCTTCCATGTCTTTGTCTGGGTTGGACACCGGAGCCATTGGCTTAGTTTAGTTGTCTCACAGCTGCTGTTAGCGGCAGTGGGTCACAACAACAGCTACAGTCCGCGCCAAATTACCTTCCCGGGGAAAGTCATATACAGGAAGTGACATCCCGGTGCTGCCAGCCAATAAAATGACTCGCTGTCTTAGCTGTCTTACGCACGAGGGCAGTGTTGTACAATGTAAAGTTTTTGTTTACCCCACATGATCCAGGACAAGGACAGTGAGGCATTTCAGTGTATTACTTGTGTATTACGTGTATCATTAAATTAAAAAATATTCTGCAACACCTTTACTGCAGTTTTTCTCCCAGTATGTTACTGTGCACAAGTATTATTTTTGGTTCTAAATAATGGTATATAAACCTGCTATCATAGTACAAAAACGTTAGCTTTGGCCATTAGCCTCCATCTTTTCTGTGTCTGTGCCAAGTTAATTTCCATGGCAACCAGGCAGGCATATGGAGGACACAATAGATTCCTGTCCCAGATTGGGGCCACAGAGACACTCCAGTGCGTCCAACAATGAAAACACAAAGGATGTTTTGTTCTGTATCCCCACATTTTATTTTGGCTTGTTTACACCATTTGTCACCATAATTATCAATATTTAATCCTTTTCAAATGGCCCACCAGAAGCCTGTAGTGTGTTAATGGCCACAACACATCAATAGTGATCATATTTGTAGTTTTAATAATTTGATCATGCTGTCACATACAATCACAATACGTTGCAAATTGCATAGGATGAATGTAGTACAGTAGGCGGAGGGTGGGTGTATGTGTAGGTTGGTAGCTTGATGACATGGTCTACAGACTGATGTGTGTCCTGTGGACCTCAGGGGTGAACAGCTGATCTGTCCTGTGGATGGTCAAGACAGACGGACATGCCCGCCCTGCTGGAACAAACACAACCCACCCTCCTACTCACACACAAACCAGACAAAAAAGCAAGTGACAAACACACTGTACTTCATATGGTTTTTTGGACACTATGGTGAAACAGCGACGAGTCAGAGCGCATTCCTGTTGCGCAGCTGTTGCGCCTCTTTGTTGCAGTAGAGGAGCAGTGAAGGTAAGTACACAACACCCGCAAAACATACAAATCCTAATGTCGATTACAGTTTAATGTCATATAAAGTTATTCTAGTATGTTTCAGTAGTGATAGAGAGGAAAGTTGGCCTTTGGCCACAAGGGGGAATGTTCTGTGTGTGATTTGAAGTTGTGATGATTTCTGTGCCAAAAATGTATTTTTGTAAGATCGGTATGTAACTATATTAACTAGGTGTAGTTGAATAACAACTCCTCCACCACAACAACAAAGTAGTATTTCATTGTGCTTTTATATCATATCTCAGTCTCTTGCATATTTATTTTCTAATAACTTTATTTTAGTTATTTGATGTTGTTACATTTTAACAAACGCACGGTGCCTTCAGAGGACACTGCTGATGCGTGGTACCATGGACACGAGTTGCTGGACCGCTCGAGCTCTTCTCTGATTGGTCCTTTCTCTCATCTCTCTCCTCTCCTCCGTCGCCATGGCGAGAGCTCGTCGGATCAGCGAGCCAGCAGAGATCGTCTATTGACACAAAGACTCAGCACACCACACATGTTTGTTTTCGCGTTACACTCGGCGTTAATTCTAACCCATCCACCCACCTCACAAAAAAACACCTCAACTTTATTCCTCACTTTATTCTTCAGCTCTCCTTCTTACTCCGTTTTCTTCTTGCGTTTTTCCGCGCCACTAGGATAAGTTCTTTTTGATGCTTTGATGACGTTTGCCATTCATATCCTCATTCACGGCGATCATGGGTACCTGTCAGCTGACGTCACCCTGTGCGTAAGTCCAGTGGCTTGTGGGGCGCAGTGAACTTGCATAGTCTGCATACAGCAAGAAACGGCTCTGCATCAATCCATCTATAACATGAACTGTAAGTAGAATTAACTTATAGTAACCAAAGAAAAAAAACAGAGTGAGACCTCTTCATGTCTACACTTCTGTGCAGCCTTGGGATCAGAGAGGAGGAGGAGGAGGCGGGACAGAGGACAGACTGGGGGGGGCTGGGAGTGGGCGGGGCAAAAGCTGAAGGAGAAAAGAGACAGAGTGATGAGGAGGGAGGCAACGTTTCGCTGATGCTGAGTCACATCACTGAGGGATCACAGCCGCATCCCATGAGTCTTTGGAAATAATGGAGGAGCTTGAGCACACCTGCCCCCATCCTCGGACGGTAGGGCGTCAGTGTGTGTGTTTGTGTGTGTGTGTACAGATGTGTTGATGGTGTGAATGTCTGGGACGGGGGAGAGAGGAGGACAAAGAAAATGGAATCCTGCTCTCTCCCCTGTTATGAAACGGATCTCCCTATAGCATGTTGCCATAGGAGATGCTCATAATGCTGAGTGGACATTGTGTGTGTGTGTGTGTGTGTGTGTGTGTGGACGTTGTGTGTGTGTGGTATAGCTTGGAGAACAAAATATAGATGTCCTGCTGAAGGGACATTGCAGCAGTAAGGAAAGAAATACACATACTGCATGTTTGGTTACTCTCTCTGTTGTCTCATGTTTGTCTCCTCCGTGCTCTCTATCTTCATCTTTACCTCATCTTCCCTCCATCCTCTCTCCATCTATGCTCGCCTCTGCTGTTCATTGTTTTTTTAATCCTTCTTATGCCAGATGTTCTCTGCATGAGCCAGAGTGGGTGTTTACCGAGTCCACGCTCACTATCGGTCCTAATGGCCTGTGTGCCTCTGGACAGTAAGTTAAAGCTGTGCATCTGATCTGTGCTAAATGGTTGTAAGGTACCCCTGTGTTTTCATTGTGCCAGAGGACTCATGGGTCATGGGGGATGTGGCAGCTCACTCGGCTCACTGTAGCTATGGCTGCTGTTTCGCTGCAGCTCTGATGCCTCCAACTTAATTCTGATACTCGTCCCACATAAACAGAGGAGTTGGAGTGATAGCTAAAAAAATATTTAAAAAAGAAACGAAAAGTCTGTAAATAGGCTTTAGACACCAGAAAAGCACTATAACATGCATGTTAACGTTAAATATAAATACCTGGAGCTGTAGCTCTTTACCTGCCTGCGTTTATGGATGGAAGACATTTGCATGCGCATTCATTAAAATCCACTTGTGCACACTAAATAGCCTGCACACACCGCTCACGTTTCAGCAAACTTACATCTCTTGTCAAATCCAAAATGAAGAGCCAACAAATCCAGCCTCTAAAAATGACATGCATTGACAAGTATTGTGCACATAATAATAATAATCACAACAACGATGATAATAACAACAATAATTATAACAATAATATCTTTTTTAATATATTGTACTATATATACAATATATCATAATAATCCAGAGATATGCTACTGCGTTATCCTATATGGTGCTTGGTTTCATCCTCCAAAAACTGACCTAATGACAGAACAGTCAATGGTGTTCCAACGTTCCAAACCAAACTTAATGAATCAAATCAAAAGTCTCCAAAATGAATTAAATCAAAATTACCTGTGAATCCACTTCAGGTTATACACAGTATTAATTGTTTGTCTGCCCTATAGCCCAGGAGTTGGCGTGCCATTTTCCTAAACAATGATCACCTGTTAGATTAACTGCCAACTTAACATACGAGAGCAACACTTCTCTGTCCCGCTCTGTGCTCATGAAACATGTTTTCATGCCACACTCTGACTCTGCTGTTGCTCCCAGGGGATATTTCTGGGTCATGAGTCATTTTTTCTGAATCTTTTTCAGTTTTTCGTTTTCTGCTCACACTCCCACGACTGTCTGCTCTGTACTGACTGTTTTATATTGGTGTGAATGAAACATCCTCGACAGTCAACAGATGGCACACAAAAATACATTTTCCATCGGGCTCATACTGCAGCACTTTAACCTTGAGGTTGTTTGAAGTGCTATTGTCCTTCCTCTCACTTGACCTTTCTAGCTCTGTCTGTCAACATGTGTCCTAATAGCATGTATTAATTTGTTTTTTGCTGAATTTACAGTTAATTATTGGAATATAAAAGACATATATATATTATATGCATATATATATATGCATATAAAAAAGTTTTGGTCATCAGGCGTGGTCAATAACCTAATGGATATTAACTGTAATGAGCCTGCAGAGGGAGACAAACATTGGCTGTGCAAAGGAATGGTTGGTTGTGTTTTTGTACAGTGCATGTTTTTCTCTATTATTTCTCTATTATAACCCAGTCTCTTCCTCTGTGTTGCAGACTCTGACTGAGCCGGCCATCTTTGCCAGGGAGACCAGTTGTGATTGTCGTGCTCCTCATGAGAAACTCACCATCGCTCAGGCCCGCAGAGGCACCCCAGGTTAACCCCATCGTTAGCATCCATCTTCACATCGCTCCGGCTGTTTGTCCCTCCCATATTAAAACAAATACAGTCATAGATGTTATTCAATTATTTATGAAATGATACTGTATAATGGCCTGTTTTAAAGACCCCTTTATGAAGAGGTCAGTTATGCATACGTGTGACTGTGTTGTCGTGCTGCTTTGTGTTTTAAGTGGACCGACCGGTCAGAGTTTACGCCGATGGCATCTTTGACCTGTTCCACTCTGGACACGCTCGAGCGCTCATGCAGGCCAAGAAACTCTTCCCCAACACCTACCTCATAGTAGGAGGTAGAAAACAGATCCCTGGAGACAGGCACACAACAAAATGCCACCGTTAAAAAAGAACCGCGTCTGATTGGATTTTGTTTGTGTCGTGTATTGAACAGTGTGCAGTGATGAGCTGACCCATAAGTACAAAGGCTTCACAGTCATGACCGAGCACGAACGCTATGAGGCGCTGAGGCATTGCCGCTACGTCGACGAGGTGTTGCGAGATGCACCCTGGACTCTCACCCCGGAATTCCTGGAGAAACACAAGGTGCATATATGTGGTCGAGTTGCACTGTGCATGAAGCGCTCCATGGCAATATTCAGATTTTTAATTTGATTGAATCACTGCGTACGTTCACTGAACTCTTCTTTATGCTATTTATTTGTTTTAAGAACATACAGTATTTTATTTTAGCCTCATCTCCTGTGATTGTTCCTCAGATCGATTTTGTGGCTCATGATGATATCCCATACTCCTCAGCAGGAAGTGAGGACGTCTACAAACACATCAAGGAGGCAGGTCGGTGTATAACACCTTGAAACAAAAATAGGCCATAACATGTTATTGCATTCATTTAACCACAATTTTTTAATGATGTATGTTTTGTGTGTGTAAACAAGGGATGTTTGTGCCTACACAACGTACAGAGGGAATCTCAACATCTGACATAATAACCAGAATTGTCAGGGACTATGACGTCTACGCCCGACGGAACCTCCAACGTGGTTACACAGCCAAAGAGCTTAACGTCAGCTACATCAATGTACACTCAACAAGCAATTCTACATGTCACCATAATGTTCTAATGCTGTTTTCAAATTACTTATTTTCTTATTTCTTATTACTGTTTTCTTAAGTCTGTTTTCTTATTACAAATTAATTTTTTTTAGGAAACTGTTTTTTTTGTCTTTTTCGAGATTAATTGTGAGAGGCATCATCATATCAATTTATATCATATTAATTTTATATAGCTCTGAATGTCATTGAAGCAGACTAACATTTGCTGGCATAAACGTATTTTATCCTAAATAATATCACATGATGTAAAAAGGCAAAGGCTCCATTTCAACCATTTCAACCAAATTTAGCTGAGTCAGTATGCTGTAGGTTTCTTCTTCTTCAACAGTGTGCTCAGTCATAATATTTAAAACCACTTTTCATCGTCATTTGAGCAGGAGAAGAAGTACCGGCTCCAGAACCAAGTGGACCGTATGAAGGAGAAAGTTCGCACAGTCGAGGAGAAGAGCAAACACTTTGTTTACCGCGTGGAGGAGAAGTCTCATGACCTTATTCAGAAGTGGGAAGAGAAATCCAGGGAATTTATTGGCAACTTCTTGGAACTTTTTGGACCAGATGGGACATGGGTAAGTAAATGTCATAAGGATGTCATCAAAATATCTATAGTCCTGCTCACCATTATTGCCACCCTTTCATTTCTTGTATAACCTGTACAATATCTTCAGAAACAAATGGACATTTATGAGATTTATATAATTTTTTAATTGGAGGTCCAAAGTAATATAACAAAGAACATTTTTTTTCAACGTACCAGGGAGGTTCTTGACCGTTAATAACATTACGCACCGTTGACACAGGGATCCAAGGTCTCGTGTTTCCTAATAATAGGAATCCTGATTACTATTGTGACAAAGGAACAGGGAATAACGTGTGTTTTTTTAAAACACTGAAGTCATCATTCATTGGCTAATTCATGCCACATGGGCACTGACAATTTATCACAGGTGTTTCTCAATTGTGATTTACCACAGGTGATTCCAAATATGTTTCCCTACCATGAAAGATGCTAATAGTGCCAGTGTCACAGCAAGCTATAGGTTTTTATATTTTTTCTATTGTTTGCTCTTTTGTATCAAACACGAGTTCTCTATGGAAAAAAAAAGCTGTTTACTCGATTCATTTCTTTCTGGAGATATTGCATATAATGTACATGGGAGCCAATGATGGTGAACAGGACCAAATATTTTTTTCCCAAATTTGCGAGGCAAATGTTCAACATTTCCCTCTTCCGTTTTTCCCCTGCAGAAACAGGTGTTTCAGGAACGGAGTGGTCGAATGCTGTCTTACGCTCTTTCTCCGAGAGAGTCTCCCTGCAACAGCCCTCCCCGTGAACTGTCGCCCCTTCGCTCCCCCTCACCTCCATCTCCCCCCACACGCTGGCAAGGTGCACGCCTCTCGCCCCCAACCTCCCCGAAGGGGGCGTCGGCGTCTATAAGCAGCATGAGCGAAGGTGATGACGATGAGAAGTAGACTGGACACTCAAACACTTCACCTATAGTTCACTGCCTGACCTGAGAACTACTCACACACACATACACACACACACACAGATACCCTTCTACAACACAGGACACACGCTTTTGGCTGGATACTGAGATGTAGTTATTAACTACAGAGCTAAGAAGCCATCAGTGTTTCTGTTGTCTGGGCAACCAAAGCCAGAGGATGGAGGATGAAGGGGTGAGGATTTACATTTAAAGTGTTGCACACTGTTAGATGGCCCAGAATCCTTTGCAGCATCTTCACCTGGGATTCGCATTGGATTGTGGGGCAGTGACAGAGACAGTCCAACAGCCTGCTCATGACTTCACCTCACCGCTTTTGTCCTGTTCCATTTTCTTACTAAGACGCCAAGACTTTTAATAAGTACTGAGACGATTACACGTAAAGTTACGGAAACACGGTGTCAGACATAACAGGTTAAACAGGTCATGAAACCCAACAGGAAGTAACTCATCACCATGTAACTTTGTACTCACTGAACTGATGGTTAGGGATTAGAGACACGGGAACCACAACCCCTAGAATAGACAAGACATAGTGGTGGATAACCTATTGGAAAATAGTCAGTGCTAGATTTTTTCATAAATGATCGAAAGCATTTATTTCATGTATTTATTTAATGTATATTTACTCCCATGCAACAGAATGAAGGAGTGGACTGCACCTAGTCTGTAAAATGCCTGTTAGATAATCCCACTTTAAGAGACAGAATAGTCCCATGAATGTAAACAGTCCTTAAAACCACACCCAGAGAACAACTGTAATTACTCCAACTTGTGTTCGTGCTACAAAAGCGCCCAGGTTCTTCATCGCCACAGCCATTCAGTAGAGCTCCCAATGACAACGAGTTGCACTGAATTCAGAGAGACACATTCATCTTCACCACTCAAAGGCATATATCATGTTTTTATCAATGGGGAGCAGGCATTTTGTTGCTCAGCTGTGGAAAAAACAAAAACTGGCAACCTTGGAGATGTGGCCTTTCTCCAGTCCTCTGATGATACTTGAAATATATATTAATCAAGCCCTCCAGATGAACTGTGAGGTCCTCAAAAGCTGGAGCGTCACCCCAAAGTTTTCTTTGCTATTAGTGGAAATAAATGTAACAACTCCTTTGCTCAGGTCGTCTCACCAGTGACCCCCATCGGGGCAGAGCAGACCTTTCTTCCACCCAAAATAACCAAAACAAATACCCAAATACAACGTACACAAATGCAATGTGGAGAACCTAATGTCTTGTAGGCACTACATGTTAATCTGCACTATATGTACAAACTTTGAGAATGTCTTTTTTTATTTTAGCATTCCAACAGCTTGATATGTAAATCTGTAAATAAATATGTAAACAAAATTCAATGAAAAGGCTTTTGGTTCCTTTTTTGAAATGACAGCATATTAAAAGACAGATAACGCACAACTATTTTTTTATTGTCAGGTTTGACAATGAGTAAGTTGGTTCCATACTGAATCACAGTGTCAGACTGCTCTATCACTTGTTTGCTGTGTGTCGATGTTGCGAGTATTTGCATATCTTTGCACAACCACCTCCACGTCGAGGAGCTCATGCATACACAACATTAGCTGGGTGTTCAGTAGGATGAAAAATAGAGCGATCACGTCACACTGGCTGCATACACAATGTACACATTACACATAGTTATTCAGATATCTTCTAGCTTCAACAATAGCATAGCAAAAAAAATCTTTAACTGTACAGGTGGGCAACGACTGAAAGTGGAAGTTCCTCCTGATTACGCCTATGCCACATGGAGACTACACATTACAGTTGGTGAACTGTGCCCTTTACAATCTGTAGCCTATAACACAATACTTCCTTTATAGCAGGTTGGACTGGCAGGTTACAAAGACATTGGCAGTGATGAAATCTTACAGTGCAGCTGTAAAACAAAGAACCTACAGAATGAGGAAACTGTCCACACTGAGGCGTCTTTCAATATTCTTCATCTAAACTCCTTACTTTTCCCATCAGATGGAGCTGAAGGAAACGAGAAGAGGAAACCACTTTAGATCAGTGAAATCACCCATCATCTGGTTTTAACAAATGGGTCTGAATCAGTTTGGGAATTTTCAGTAGCTTTAAATGTATCCAGAATGAACCTGGAATCTGATCCCACCATAACAGAGGTTCAATAAAATAATCTTGATCGAGGTCTGGATTTACTCTATGAAAATATGTCTATGAGTAAAGTGCACTATCAGAGTTCCTGAACATGTTTCTTGATAACAGTATGATAACAGTATGATGAGACGTTTCAGCATCTGCAGATGCTCTAATGGCCGAGAGCTCAGCTCCTCCGACCAAACTTATACTCTTATAAAAAAGTAATCCTGTTCCAATATTAAGATTTAAAGCAAAGGAAAATAGTATGCAAATAAATTAAAGCCTCTCATGAATTCACTCCCTTTTCCCTTTAGCTGCTGCTTATAAATCACTTTCATGATCACAAAACAAATAAACATCATCAAAACACACATTCTTTGTTCAAACTCACTCATAAAAACATACTGATTACTACATACATAAGACTACAGCAGTGCTGAAGTGCATGAAGCATAGTCAGGATGAGAGGTTCAAGCTGTGGGCATGTAGCGTATCCACCATGGCAGGAGTGAAATATGTGCAAGTGTAAATGTACAAAGGGGATGCAATGATGCAATCCTTGTGAGATGCATGAGGTCCATTCGTCTGTGCGAGGATCATACAATACATGATGCTGGTGTGGCTGAAACTATTTGACAGTCAAAACTGGCATGGTGGCTTTTCATAAACATCTCAGCATTGCACTCTTGGTTCTATAACGGGTGTTAAATCAGGTTGCAGAGCTCACTTGCAAGCATAAATGTCTGATGAGGGTCAGTATTGCTTATTATTAAGACTAATCGGCAGTTGGTTAACATCTGGGAGTAGAACAGTCAACAGTAAATAATAAATAAATATATATCCATTTCTCCCTTTATGAACGAACTTAACGTTCCAGTAAAGCTTTCAAGGCAGAATCTTTAAAAACTCAAATAGGAATTATGTATCTAGAAGTAAGGCTTTCTCCTAAGGACAAATTCAATTCATGACTTCTCAATATTTTAAAATAAGGTCCACTCCTGATGCTTCCTTTAATTTCTCAAACGTGCTGTCACTGTCTCTTTTCTGCAGACAATCCAAGCTTAAATAGAGTCACACTAAAAAAACAAGTCCTACTATGCTGTTGACATACTGGCCTAATTGTGCGTTGGGTCTAAGGTGTCTCCTTAGGGAAGTAAATTTACACCTTTCATCCTCTTCCCTTTGCATTGACATTCATCCCCCCTTACTCTCTGCTCGTGTTCGTGAGGGAGGATCAGAATACAGGCCTTCACTGATGATGAGGAGGACTCACTCAGCAGTGCATGGCGTATTCTGCCACATGGAGCTGTGGCCTCATCAGCAGAGCCCACTATGTCAGAGACAGATACAGTGATACTCTGCGTTTAATTAATGGTCAGCCTCTAAGAGTCTAAATCCACTTATAAATCACCAATTATAAATCAGGCTGCCAGGCTGAATATTTATGAATTGGGGTTTGAAAGTGGGAATCCTTCATTTTGAAGATTTTACCAGTGTAATGCCACAACAATAAAAAAAAGCTACTCTAATGAGGTCATTGCCATTGGGTACAAGTTTAAGTCACAGACATACTTCTTTTTTTTTTTCTTGACGTTTTGACCACTGGAATGTAAACGCCAGTCGGATCCGAAACCAAGCTTTTACCCAAGGGCAATATCTCATCATACATTCTCGATGCAGAGTTGCAGCCATATTGACCCCCAGCAGAGGGCGGAGCTAAAAGGCAGAGCAGAGTTATCTATTGGCTTTGTATTTGGACTTGCTGGCATCGCGTGGCTCTTTGCTGGGGTTACTCCAGTCATCCGCCTCGGGGCTGGTCTTGTAATGTCGCCACGCTGACTTGTTGAAGACGGGCAGGCGCTCGAACGACTCACTGGACAGGGCCTTTCAGTGGAGGAGAGCAGCACAAACAAACAGAGCCACTTCAAAGTCAGAATCATTTGTCTTTTAAATAGTAATCTGAGTCCTGCTTGATTTGCCAGCACCTGTAGTTTCACACTGCAGGTCAGAGAAGTCTATGGGTGGCAAAACTAAAATGATTCAACGTCGGTGATGCGATGCCAGTGTCAACTCTACCTTGAGATAGATGACGGCATCTGTGCCTACACCCTCCATGGAGTAGAGTTTCAGATCCCCCTGGAAGTATCGGGCATACAGCCTCGAGATTGGCAAACCGTAACCAAAACCAGCCTGGACAGAGGAGGAAGAGGAGCAGGCTGTAATTTCCCTCTTGGTCATTTCCTATAATGTGTGCGCTAAAAGGGTTTGGGGTCAATATTGGCCTGATTTTATGTGGGGGTGTACCAGGGGGACAGCTCCTGGCTCCAGGCTCGGAGTGGGAGCAGTGGAGTACATGTAGTTAAACAGACGGTCAATCTTCCTTAGAGGAACTCCTCCTCCTCTGTCACTGATCTGACGATGGCCAGTGAGAGAAGAAAAAAAAAACAGCAGTAAAAACATTTTTTCACAACGACATCCTGCATGAATATGTGTAGATGTTACCTTAATGGAGAGATCCTCTCCCCCCAGAGTGACTTTTGCCTTTACGGGGGGTAATCCCTCTTTGCTGTACTCATGAAGCTCCACAGTGGCTCTCATTGAGTTCTGTGAACACCCACAGATTTCATTAACTCAGCACCAGCCCTTATCAAATTATAGTCACATCACAGCTCAATTACATTTGCTTGGCCATGAGCTGGTTAGGTTGACTGCTCACCTTGAAGAGCTCAAACAGCATGTGGAACAGATGAGAGGGCACGTATACCACCTGGATGGGCTTTCCAGGAGCCTTCGCTAAAGGGAAAGAAAGCAAAGGGTGTGAGGAGAGGAAAACACACACACGCACGCACACACACTCACTTGTCAGTGAGACAGTAGATGTAATCATTGTAGGATTAAAGGGCTAAACAGAGCAACAGAATAAAACATTCCGTGACAGATTACAGGGAGAAACACGTACTTTGATTGGCTTATAGCATGAAAGCAAAACTATTTTCTTACAGTTGAACTCTTCAATCTTGAGCTCAGGAGCAGCCAAGTAGTACTTCTCACACAGCATTTTGGCTGTGTCATAGGCATCTGAGGAAGGGATCAGAACAGCATGAGTCACAGTAGGACGTGCTGGAAATGTCAGTGTTTACATTTAAATTCCCATTGGAGAGTCTGTTTATTCCTGGGTCAATGAGAGTGCAGCTTTGCCTGGAATTTCTGAAAAACAATCCCTATGCAAGCACGCCTTTCAGCAAAGAAGCTGTAGCGCTGAATAAAATGTGTCACCGTTTAAAGTTGTTTGTGCAAATATTGGCAAAAACGTAATGTAATTCATCTAAAACATAAAATATTAATATTACAGCTCATGCGCACACAGATGATTCTGAAACATGACCTTCCTGGACTCACCACTGACGACTTCAGCCACACTGCAGTTAGGATCTATGCTGCCGATGTGTTTGGGATGAGCTGGGTTGGTGTCATTACCAAACAGGAGTGCTGAAATGGAAATGGAAATAACAGTTAATGGCAGAAACAGAAACACCAACCAGCTACGAAGAAAACCAGTGTACTCACTGTGCTGGTTGATGAGCATGCGGAAAGAAATTCGGTTGGTGTAAAAGCGGTCGAGGAAATACTGAATATTGCTACTGATGAAGGGGTCGAAGCCAAACCGCTCCTTGTACTCGATGACTCCCTGTGCCATGGTGGGCACCACGTCATTGTGACGGTTACGGATTTCAATCAAGAGCTCCAGGAAACTGAAAACAGAAAGATTAAAGGAAATTAAATTAAAACCCAGCAGAAATTCCCATGGTCCACACCGTGAAAAAAAACTGAAATGAGGTATTACAGTTTTTTCTCCCATGTTTTCCTCAACATTTTTCCTTATCTAATAAGCACAGTAAATATTCAGTGAGTGTGAGACAGACCATTGTCCAATCCACAGAAACAAACTGTTTTTATCAGCCGTGTGTAGCTGTGTATCACATGGGCATTGTTACAGTATAAATACTCAGTGTTACCTGTAACTGAGATCTGTGTGTACAAAGGGGATTAGCTGCAGCGGAGGAGGGACACGAGTAGACATAAAGCCGGCGAACAACAGCTGGGTTGTTTGACAAAGCAGGACCCACCTGTACAATGTTGTCTTTTATCAATCATTATAAAAGTTAATATTCACTCACTCGTTCAGAGCGTGAGGATCCTCTGGCTTTCGATTCTCATAATCAAGCAGCTCCACAAAACTCTGCATGTACCTGATAAAGGAAACAGAGGTCAAAGGGCAACTCCTACGCACCCTTCTCAACGCAAACGCTCTTGTAAACCTCATCATCTGGCAGCCATGTAAAGAGTGTTAGTGCAGGGATGGTCCTACCACTTCTGCACGAGTCTGACAGAGGGCTGGCTGAGCAGCTTATCGGGTAGCAGGTTGACTTCTCTCATGGTGTTGGCCAGGCGCACAGGCAGCTCCTTACGCAGGAACATGTACGATGTTTTCTCACAAGCATTGTTCCTGCCTGACAGGACAGAGACAGAGAGAGAGAGAGAGAGAGAGAGAGAGAGAGAGAGAGAGAGAGATGACCTCCGCTGTTCCTGCCAAGAAATATGCTCAAGGTTCAGACTGTTTTGGCTTTGTCTTGATGCAAATGGCGGCTCATACTGTGCAAAATTCACCATTGCAAATATGCAGTGTGGCCAGTTGTCATGTGAAAACTGAGGAAACAAAGCCATTGAAATAAGAAAACAACTTGATGGCAGGCTTGTCAGGAGGTGGAAGAATCGCAAATGTCGTATTTGTCAGTTGAAAACAACCACTCGTATGACAGGGAGCCTCCCAAAGCTGAGGGGAGTATTAAAAAATGTACAGCTATATGATCAGAGGCTGTAGCAGACTTTAACTTAAAACGGTGCTGTATGTAGACATGTATTTCCTGTCCAACACTGGCCTGTGCTAAACAAGGAAATCATACATCTTCTTCTGCATTAGCGATGGGGAGTCATGGAACGGTCAGTGAAACAGGAAAAACTGAATTTCTAAATATCTTTCATGGAAAAAATAATATAATAAACTTTAATTATACTAAACAAAGAGGAGCTGTGTGTGTGTTTGTGCAGGGGTGTGTGTGTGTGTGTGTGTGTGTGACTGAGTGAGTGTCTCACAGTCGCAGAGAAGAGACCTAGAGAAATGGTTTGGGTTTTATCATTACAGGGCTAAAAACCTGATGATCTGGCAGGATGACAGGAAGTGTCCAATGCAGTTGCAAACGGAAAAGGCTTCCCCTGATTCAGCAATGGAAAAGAGGTGTGTGAATCATACAAACTGAGAAGTGAAACCACTGGACTCATGCACACATACACACACACACAGGGAGAGAGAGAGAGAGAGAGTTCATGATGTTTGGGCGATGTCTGTGTCGTTCCCACTTTTCCACTGACGTTTACCGTCACTGGTGAGTTACTGACTAACACGTGCAGAGGGCCTTTCCTGAATTTCACATCCAGCCAACAACTGTGTGCACAAATTACGTAAGGGAGACAGATGACAGTGTTAATCAGACATGGATTAAGAAAAGCCTCAAGTGCAGCTACCAACAAGTAATTAATAGCTGGCACCTTGCAGGTCAAGCAGCAGATAAGAGGGGCACTGGCACACAAAACAACAGCACGTGTGGCTGCGCAGAGATGCAGACTCACGCGCCACAGTTCATCAAGAGCTGAGTCAACTTCCTGTTGTACTTGTTTTAGAAACTAGGCTGATTTCACTGTCCGGCCTGAATGAAAATGCACTAAGCAGACGGGTGTAATGCTGCGCCATCACCTTGTGTGTCACTGTTTATGTTGTTATCGAAGGTAAACAAATTGACAGGGGCAGATCTGAGCCTTACAGGGGGTAAGATTTCTCAGCAGCTCAAAGGCCACTTACTCTATTAATAACCCGGTGACACATCACGTCCACGGGACAAGTGGCAGAGAAGACAGGGCCACTTGTTGTCTCCCTTTCCATTTCTTAAGATGACATCCTCCCCGACACAAACACAAACACACACGCACATGCAGCTACTTACCAAAATCCAAAAACTGCTTAATGGAGAGCGGGGACGGAGAAAACCTGGAGTAATACTCGATTTTGGGGTTGGTGTTTTTCAGAAGAGACGAGAGGATCCTCATTGTGAACGTGTGTGTAATGGTGATGTCTGGATCCGGCTGCAAGGAAGAGACTCAGATTAAAAAAAACGCAAATGCGACCATTTCATTCCCGGTACTGATGATGACAGACAGCCCTCTTCTCCAGCCGGCGTCCACGCGTGTCCCATCTCCAGAGGACACGACACAGTGTGGTGAATCTATGTCCATACGCTATGTTACACGGTATGATGTCAACAATATAGTCTCAGCGGGGATCCCATCAACGGCGCAGGACTTTCACATCAGCTCAATACAATCGAGCTAGTCGGAACGACAGGGCGACTTCCGCTTAGGCTTTTCAAAATAAACAAAACGTCTTCAGACATGATAAAGCGGAAGTTATGTGAAACTCTTCTGAGGGTGTAATGCACAAAAATACACACAACAACTATTAGAGGATCAAAACATACAACCATGTTTCAGTAATAGAACATATTACATGTGGTTTAAATGTCAAACGATTTAAAGCATCTGCAAGAGCGGATAGTCTCTTCACAACACTTCCGGTTTTCTCACGCTACCTTGACGTGTTTCGGCAGCACGTACGTTCTATGGGAAAGTCTCCACTCAACCGCACTTGTCTCGGGCTTGTTGATGCGCTGCGGCGATTGGTCTAAAACACGGAAGCGAGCAACAGCTACAACCCGATTGGACGGAGGAGTCAAAGTCAGTCAACATCCTGTACGTCCCCACGTTTACCTGCAGGTACTTACTGGAATACAGCTACAGTCATACACATTCAGACTTAATGTCACTTGTTTTCTGTTACAGTAATAACCACAGACAGGATCCAGTCCCACACAGTTTAAATGAATCACTCGGGTTAACGATTGAATTTATCTTCGAACTGAATCAAGAATCACGAGTCCCAGAGGTCTCCATTAATCCGGATGCTATGAGACTGCATACTCAGATGATTCGGTCGAATCGTTTACATGACTCGAGTTAGCTAACTCACCGGATTCGGTTCACTGACTCCAGTCAGTCAATTATTGTTATTATTGTCAGTAGGGTTGGAACTAGTCATGCAACATATTTCATTGTAAGCAAATAAAATTTTAAATATGTGTTAAATAACTAATCTCACGTCAAGGCACACACTACAGATGACGTCACACCTGCGTGACCTGTGACAACGACACTGAATCACTTTAGAGTAACGCGAGTCCATAAAGTGGTAGATCTCTAGTCCCACCTAGTGGCAACAAATTAATATTGTCGATTTATAATCTAATATTTATTAAACTTCAGTTAAGACTGTTAGAGTTGTGCATATTCTATGAATTAACTCTTATTTGTTACTACTGTAGCTGCAGTCTATTAATCAGAGCAGGTAAAGTGAACAAGCAAAAGCATAAAAAGCTCAACATACTAGAACATTCACTCATATCATATGTGATATGTGTAAATATAAACCTTATTGATATTATACATCATATTGTACAATAATCTTGCCATTTGGCACACTCTATTTACATATTACATGTTCTATACTCATAGTATATTATCTATCTTGTATAGTCAAGTACTTATACCTTTACTACATATCGTATTATATCATATCTTGTGTGTGTGTGTGTGTGTGTGTGTGTGTGTGTGTGTGTCTGTGTGTGTGTGGGTGTATTTACAACATATATTATACATGTGTACATATTGCAGTTATTATTATGATTATACACTGTTATTATACACTATTATTATGGAATTATTATGGATTATTATTGGTATTATTGGTATGGTAATATTACTATTATATGTATGTGTGTTTGCGCACACATACATAAAATTCTACCATTATTCTGCCACTGCACCTTATATGCCTACTTATCTTGTGTTTTGTTCTTTATTATGATTATTTTTGTACCTCAGTATCTTATTTTATTATATTGTATTTTATAGTATTTTTATTCAATATACCGGACTGCTATGACAACTTCAAATTATCTATCTATCTATCTATCTATCTATCTATCTATCAAATGACACTATATATCTGAAAAAAATATATTTTACATCAGGTTAATAAATGAACATGTACTTGGCAGCAACAGTCATAGTGATTGCTGCAGGTCCTATTGTACAAAGGAGCTGGGCTCATCAGTTAGTTTATGTGTTATTCTGATGACAAAGTCGTTTTACATTAGTGCCCTGTATTAACAAGGCCTTGTTAATTGGAGTTAATAGTAGACTGTCTGGGGGTCAACCCTTAAAGGATAAGTGGTATGATAAACAGATGGTTGGATGATCCTGAGAATTTGACCTGGGTATCAAATGGTTTTGACCACATTATAATAATGCCACAAAATTAGTTTGATCCATATTAATATTTATTCATATTTGTTCATAAGTCTCCTCGTCAAATAAAAGCAGGAAAATAAAAATCACACACACACACACACACACACACGCACACACACACACACAGTTTATCATGCAGACTCTGGCATTACAATCATCTTGGTGTTTTCATTGTCCTCAGGCTCTTCTTCAGGCAAAGGATCATACTGTCGTCGGTACAGCAGCCGCGTTACCATTGTGATAATGAACATTTCCAGGATCAACAGCTGTTGACTCATCACTGCGGGTCACAAAGAAAAGGAAGTCAAAGTGGTATGGAGGGAATCTGATATGAAGGGAGACTTTAAAGAGTCAATCCTGGTAAAAATAAGTTATTGTGTATATGGGTTGACTCACTGTATCCTCTGGCTGCTGCTGAGAAAGGTGGCACACAGGTGATGACTCCATTTAAGGCCAAGATGTTGATGATAGCTGTCTGCAGCTGGCTCAGGACCAGCACCAGCTACACACACACACACACACACAAACACACAAAACAGTCCGATTATCTGACATTGGTAATGTGTGTTCACATTCATCCAGCCATATATGTTGTCCCATATATATCAGTGCTAGTTAAAGTTATTAAGTGTGTAAACAGCTGTGTGTGTGTGCGTGTGACTAACCTGGTACATGGCATACTTGGGGACAATCTTGAGTGTCCGCAGGGTAATTCTCAGGTGCATGAACATGATCGCTACAGGCCACAGGGCTATGATGGTCAAGATGCCCACAAATGGGTTGATCCATATCGCAGCTCCGGTAATCGTCAACTGAAAAGCGCACAAACAATGCAGGCATATAAACAATTCATGGATACAATAGCATGAGGGGATGGGATTCAGAATTTTCCACGTTATCAACTCACATCAGCAAGGCTAAAAGACTTGTTGGTCCAGAGGACAATGGAAAGGATGGTGAAGACAGTCTTCAGGAGGGCGAGCTGGAAGGAGCCAAGTTTGAGCAGGAAAAGAGAGCGCCTGGAGAGGGAACAGAGGAAACCTTTTTCACAGCCGCTGATTAAAGATGGTTTACGTTTCTGAATGCCCTTTAAAAATGATCAAATTTTTATTACAGAATACCCCTTTGCCCTGAATGCCCCCGCTGTATTATTACAGCAGGATGTTTTCAACAAAAACATTTGGCACATCTTTATTTTCTCCCAGCACAACTTTACCAGGTCTTCACCGACAACAATATCAAACAATACAGATTGTCCCTCTGAGATTAATCACTCAGTTTTGATCTGGTGTTTTCAAGCACTGTGGTGCGCAACACTCAGTTTCACACAAAAGGTGAGGTCACAGTAGATGAGAGCACGTGTGTTCCCCCTCGACAGAGAGATTTTTTTTTAAAACTGCATTCACAGAACCGATTTGTACATCTGATCTGATTCCAGGAATGGTGTGTATAGTCTGGTTGTCAGGGGATTTCCGAGTACACACATTCTACAAACAAGCCAAAAATTACACAAGAGACTGGGGCACTACTTGACAACATCTGGCTTCAAGGTGGAGGATCTTCGCATAATTAGCAGTCCTCATGATTCTTTCGGTAAACTGCCTCTGTAATGCCAGGACGGTAACTACAGCAGCCCTCAAATACTCACTCCCAACTAAGAAAATATTCTATATTAATATTTAGGATGCTTCTATTGATTATGATACAAAGAATGTATATATATATATATATATATACCGTGTGATGGCGACATGAGGCAGGCAGGGGCAGCAGCAGCAGCACGGCCCCGTGCTGATCCTCAGTTTATGTTTCCCCGCTCGCCGCAGGAAAGCCTCATCACCACCCACCTCCTCCACCATCAGGATCAAGAACTTGAACACCACAATGGCAAAGTAGCTGCAGAGAGACGCAAGGATTTCTTGTCAGGAAAATCAGACCAAAAGAAAATGAGGGAGGGAGAAAGAAAACATGTGGAGCGAGAGGATCAGTAGAAAATGAGAAACCCTAACGTTCACAAACATGATGTAATACGTAGCTGTTTTCCATTAAAACCCTGGAATAATACGCAGCACCGTGAGAGTTGGAACGTGAGAACGAGGCAATAGACACCCACCATGCAGAGGTCATATCAGTAAACATGGTGGCTCTGGGAATCCACACCCCCAAACATGACATGGTGGCGATCACCTGGTAAAGAGAAGATAGATAAACACCATGTGAGGACACAGTATTCCTGATTTCTGATGTTTGCATGGTATTGGTATTGATTGTCGTTATCTTTCTGCATGTATTCTTTCCTGCACAGTGTCCACTTACAGGTGCTGCCCCATTCACCCAGATGATTACACTCTTCTTATTGGACGGCACTTTCCTATAGATATAGATACATTCCTCGATGAAGACCAGCATGGACACTGTTGCCATAAAGGTAAGGATGGCGTACAGGACGATGCCAAAGAGGTCCAACTCTGGAGAGAGAGAAGACAGGAAATCATAACTAAGCCATAAATAAGCCAAATCACTGAATGTGGGTGGGATAATGAAAACAGGTAGTAAAGAACAACATGTGAGACACATGTGTGCCCTAATTTAATTATTCAACCCAAAGTCTCACACAAAAATAAAAAAAAGTGATACCTCAAGTATGCCCTGTTTATTTCAGTGGTTTCATCGGGCTTCCTGGGAATATTCTGGGAATCATGGAGTAAATTATTCTCTCCACTCATTAGCCTTACGGTAAAGTCAGTCACATAAAAACCAATGCAGCTGCTTTTTCGTCTGTTGAACAAAAGCCGGAAATTCCAATGAAACTTCAGATACAACATTAAGACCTCTAAATGGTTTTAATGTGGTGGCAGAGCAGTGAAGTTTTCACTTTGTCAAGCAATAAAGCCACGGACACGAAGGGTTACGACAAAATATTAAAAATCATATATTTAAATCATGTTCTTGATGAGTCAGAATGAACTATTTGAAAACAGGCCACAGACAAACGGTCTTTTTTTTCGTTTTGTGAGGTTACACCAATTATACAAATTTTCAATGTAGTCTTGTTAACAAGGATTCCCTACATTTATTTTTGAAATAATTGAGACAATGTCATGTACTGTATCTTTTCTTTTTTTAAAAAAAATATTGTATATTTTTACTGTATAAATATGAAAGCGTATTGCTGCCACACTAGAGAAAAAATACAATCAGTATATTGTAAAAACATGAAACAGATGTTTGAATGAGGAAACGGTGGCGGGAAGAAGAAAGAAGAAAGCTTGACTTGGTCATTGTCACAGTGCACTGTGCAACAAAGCTTTGGTTTCTGCTTTTAACCCATCACACACGTGTGAGCAGTGGGCTGCCATACATACAGTACAGGTTAAGGGCCTTACTCAAGGGCCCAGCGTGGTGCCAAAAGCAGGATTTGAACCCCAGCCCTCTTGATTTCAATCCCAACGCTCTAACCATTATGCTGCCAGCCCCGGTGACTCACACACGAGTTTTAACAAACTGAATCTGCCATCAGATTTGCCTGCAGTGTGCGTAAAAACAATATAAACATGTGACATATTCATCATTGTACAGTACACGCTGTCCGCCACCATTACCTCATTCAACCTTCTGTTTCACAATTTTACAATAAACCGATCAGGGTTTTTTTTCTAGTGTGGCAGCATACGTTTCCATAGATAGACACTTTAGGACTGATGTTTGGCTTTACTTTACATTGTCATTGGGATATAAAGCATACGGGTATTAACTTTGTTTTACATTTAGGTGGCTTTTCTCCTCATATCCCTGTAGACGCGAGGCTGTAAAGTCTCTGAGCGGTGACACGAGGAGTGAAAAGCAAAATGAAATGGATAATCCAACATTAGGTCAGAAGTTCCAACACAAACACTGACACCCTGCTGAAATGGATTAATGGATTAAGCCTTAACAATCAGTTGAGAAGTGACTCCAAATAAAAAGTGAGCCATGTCTGAGCACTATACATTTGTCAATTAAACGGAATATATCATTTTAATTAACCACATATGGCAGTGCGTTGAATCTGTAGAGCATCAACAGGTATATTTCTCTGTGTAGCTGTGTTTTATTTATATATTTACTTCTATACTATGACCACATATGTCCGGGCTGAGATTCCCTGCGAGTTAAATGCACGGATGCATCGTACACAACCAGTCGTACTCACGCAGGATGATGTCCATGGCGAGTGGAGGTTCTGCCAAGCAGCTCTCCTCGATGCTTCTGTTGGATGCATTGTTCATGTTGGCTGTCGTCGACGGATCCTCGCAAGAGAAACTTATTCTGACCCCTCAGCCTCGGCTACATCCGCAGACAGTGGACCCCTCTCCACCACTCTCCAAACTTTTCACACAGGGGAAGATCAGCCTCCAGCTTCTCCCTAAACACTTGCTGCAATAGGACACGCCCCCCTTCGGCCTGGGCTGCTGACGTAACTACGTGGAGGTCCCACCCTTTCTTCACCTCGACATTTTAATTGATTTTCCTTTTTCCCAAATGTAATCATAGTCATAGCTCATCTAGTCCAGGAATTAGGAAATACTACATTATTTATCGTAGAACTTTGATTAGAACCGATCCATGTTTAATTAGGTCTGTTGCACTACTTTGATATTAGATAGATAGATAGATAGATAGATAGATAGATAGATAGATAGATAGATAGATAGATAGATAGATAGATAGACTTTATCGATCCCAAATTGGGAAATTACAGGTTTTTTTTTTTCAGATAGATATCACTGATGTTATTCTTGGAGACATGCATTGGAGTTGATGAGTCCCACATCACCATGTGACCTTTGGAGTGGATTTATGTGAAACTGGCTCAGATCCGTGAATTGGTCAATTGCTGAACATGATTATTCCAGAGAAATTCTTGTAACAGTAATAATAAAGTTCAGGGCAGGGTTGGGGCAGTTTGTCAACGTTATGTATCTAGCTCTCTCACTCTCTCTCTCTATGTGTGTGTGTGTGTGTTAGTGTAGGGGAGGGCATTTCTTTGGAACTTGTGGTCAAAGCAGGCATTCACATCACATGCCTCCTGGTCACATAGCAACACATGAAGCGGCATCGTCATGTGAGGCATTTGCTGCAAATCTCCATCGCACGCTTGGCACCCTTTGAATAGTTTTCTACAACACTTTACTAAACTATGACTGCATTACAGGCGGTAGTGATGTATTCAGTAATGATGCTACAATGAAATACACTGCTGTTGGCCTGAAATAAGGAGACAGCGCATGCCTTTCCTTTTAGGCAAGCCCTAGCCTCCGGGCGCTAAAATTGCATGATAGCATTGTTTTTTCTGATATCAAACCTTTTCATCTCATGGTACATGTGCAGACACATTCAGAGAATGATTAAGGGAGATGGCCAAAAAAAAACAAGGAGTCACGTTCATGTCCAGTCACATAACATAGCAGACGTCATCTGTCCAATATTATAAGTGTGGGTATTAATTCATGTGTTCCCCACGATTGCAAAACGCACAGCGTGATCCATCTCAATTTCACTTCATATAACTTGTGAATCATTTTAAGCAAGTCTGAGCGAGTGGGTGTGCGTCAGGCCACTCCTTGGCTGTGCTCCGACTCACGCACTGACGGGCCTGAGTTTATGAAACTAACATTTTCTGTGACATCACATGTTTATTTTGAAAATATCTAGACAGATTCTCCGTAAAACCATCCACGTACTGTCCCTGTCACCGATCTGACAACGTGTCTTTTAGCCCCGTACCGGGGTAAGGGGTTCACTATATCAAAATCACTTTTTAATCATGGATATTGCTTTAAACAAACATTTCATTAAAACCTGAGTACTTTGACCCTGGGTAGGTAACACTTGTTTGGATTCCAACAAGTCTCTATTGATTCTCCTTGAAAAACTGACACCGAGGTCATTGACTTTGGTGTTTAAAACTGTGCATGGTTCACAAACTACAAACGTACAGATATGCATGTAAGAGTTTATTCTGTCAAGATTGGACCATAGCATTCATGTTAAAAGCTTAAAATACGAAATCAATTTTTTTTCTATTGCATTACATTCAATGTCTAACTGAACGTAATGGCACCTCGGTATGGGGAGTACAACAAAGCATGATGGATTTGAGAGGATGAGCCGAGCTGTTCACAGCAGATGTAATAGCAGAAGTCAAGGGACTGGGTGTCAGAGAGATAACAAAGGTTGAGCTTAATCAGAGATCCCTTAATGCAGAGTCCACAAGGGTCAATGACTCTTCTCAAATACTGTGAACATGATGCAACGTTTGTTTTACTTTTGTCGCGGCCCTTGTCAAAGGCACTTTTCCCACAGAGACTAGTAACCAAAGCTAACGTATTCCTGTCATGTGTCTTTTTCTGGAAGCAAGAGGCTAAACACAGCTAATTGCATCTTTGTATAACTTTGTTTCCCCATGCTATAAAAAAGAGTAGACTACAAAACTAATGGCAGCAAAACTAGACTGGAGGTTTAAAAAAAAAACATTTATTGTTATTTTCACGTTACGCGTGTCGAGGCATGTACTTCATTCACAAAATAGGAACAGTAAAATTAATGAGACAAGAAAAATATATATGTAGTCTTTTTTACATTATCAATGTATATACACACACATTTTAAAACATGACATTGTAATAAAAAGAAAAAAATAAGCAATAAGCATATTATGATAGGCTCCATTTGCACTGTGTACAATACAGATGTGAAATTAGACTGAATTTTAGATGCGTCCTCCATTGTTACAGGAGTTTGTATGGCTTCATTCATCAAGTCAAACAGACCAGGGTGAAGCTAAGTTAAAACATAACTCCTCCCCTGGCTGTGGAATAAAAACAAAAAAACATAATCCCTGTTTTGTTAAAACACGTTTGTTACAGAAGTTAGGCGCCATGCTTTCGAGCACGAGTCTGACAGTTATGTACGTACACAGACAAATAGAAATCTCACGGCTGCAATGAAGACTTTTTAAAGATGACAATGTTACAAAAACACTCATTTAAGCTGTACAAAACAAACACACATACATACACACACACACAAATACTCTAGTCTCAAGATCAACAGCCCCAAGGCAGGACACAAGCAATTTGTAATACAACAAGTTGACAGGATGACAGGTCCAATGACTCAATCTGTGGTCATCAATGATGTGAGGAATGAGCCAGGCTCCTCATACATGGTACAGGATTTAATTTTCCTTTCCTCAAATATATGTCTAAGTGTAAAGTTTAGTAAAGGTCCACGCATGATCAAAACATAAGCTTGGCTTACATTATGATCTCTGACGGTAATTTCACCCGCTAATCAAACCACAGTGTGCACTTGGCCGCAACAACAGTATTATTCATGCATCAGTTATCCTCTAATCACCTGTTTGTAAAGAGTAATTACAAATACACTTAGAGATCAACAGGTCAAACATGATTGGAAGGATAAAAGGTAAACATAAAGTCAAAAAGATTAAGTAATTTTTTTTAATGCTCCATCATTTGACCAAAAAAACCCTCACTGTCCTGTCTGTGATAGAGTCAGCATAACTTACAATTACCAAGAACACACACTGTACAATGCCACTAATTCACTCTACATGACAGAAACAGCTGTAAACATCACTATAGTCAGACTGGGTCTCGTTAATTGGTGTCTGGGATGGCATTAGACAGATATGAGCAATAACAGACATCAACTAGTCTCCTTCTGATGTAAATTAGAAAGTTGCATATAAACGACAATGATGTAGCTCATTCCTGAAAAACTGTGGCTATTTGGTTGTCCTAACAAAATAGTCCATTCTTTAGCAAATATTTGCATGACGGGATATCCCAATAAAATCCAGTCTAATTTGGTTTCTGTTACATTAAAAGAAAAATTAAGTCAAAATCCTTTAAGTCAAGTCAAACACTGACATAGGTCAATTAATTGTTAAGTTTTACACAAGTATCTTCTTTAAGCAGGTCAAGATCACAACACTAAGCTGAATCCGAAACAGAGAAGACGAGGTGAACTGAGGCTGCCACTGACAAATACGTAACAAAAGACCAACTGGGTTCAATTCACTTTCCTGTTCCATAAATCTGGATGAGTTACTATGGATTTTTAGGAGTATAATAAATTATAGCTTATGTAAACATGTTTTATGAATATTGCCAGACCAGCAAACTAAACTGAAAGTGAACTGAGCCCTGAGCTGGATCTTTATAAAATACAAAACTCCCTTTATGTCAACAGTCTCATTGCCCCCTGCCAGCCAGTACTGGTGTTGCAAGAAGCCACCACAGGGATAAACCTTGTATAAACACAGCTATTAGCAAATAGAATTTGATTATGATGGCATTGGCCAGTGTGAGCAAGATAAAGCTATGTTGTTGTAAACACGTCAGAGGTCAGAGCTCCTGACAGGTCAGCCCTTATTTGGCAAATGACTGTTAATGTCTCTAGAACGGTTGGTGTGCCGAGTTGAAGAGAGGACAAGCTGTGGACATTCTGAGCAGATCACAGATCATTACATGACATTACTGAGCGACTCCAGGAGAACATGCAGTGAAAGATGCTGAACATTGCACTTTGTGAAATGCATCTCCCCGGTCAAAGTGTCCATGTAGAAGCAGCATGTTGTCACAAGTTGGCCAAAAGAGAAAACATAAAGCTGACTCTTTAGTTTTGTGAATTCTTAAAAAAATATAAAAAGACAGCAAACCGCAATGGTGTTACATACGTTCACACACATATACACACACACACAATATGTCACAAATCTCATGATCATTCAACAACTTTTTTTTAACCATGGATGTTTTTTGGACATAATAAAAAGCAGCATGTCGTTTGATGGATACTGATCATCTACAAAGTGCAAATGCGCCACCTTGTGGTCTGATATCCATAACACCATCCAAAAACCCAGCTCCAGTCTTTCCTGTTGTGCACTTGTTCAGTCCACTGAACAATGCAATGGAGTCATTTAGTCAAGGTTCTAAGGGAACATCCTTGTCAAAAGGTGCAGACTACAAAAAAACACCTCAATATTTAAAAGTTTAAAATAAAAATAAAAAACAGCTGATCAGATGAGTAAATTAATCCATCTTCACATGATGTCCTGCCTTTATGGAAACATGAAAATACAAATGTTCAAGCAAAAACACTGCTCCAGCTTGTCCAACACTATTCACTGCAGTTTTGTGCCTTGAAATGAGAGGTGGTGAAACCAGAAGGGTTTTTGGCTCAAAAAAAGTTTTCAACAAAAATAAAGCACTTAATTCCTCTTCCAACTTAAAAGCACTAAAATTCCTAAATAAATGCTCAAGTTTCAGACAGAAAAAAAAACTAAACACAGCAACGAAACAGCTGAATTTGTGACAGTTAGCATGTGTGTTGATGTTACAGGGAACAACCTTGTATCTAATGTCCTATGGGAGTAGGCGTAAGATTTGCTTACGACATTGCATGTGAAAAATGCCAATGCATTTCGCCAGTTACTCTGGATGGGTCTGTGGGGATGAGGTTGCACTGGCAGACTGTTGCCATGGTGACAAACTAAACTGTTCTGTTGCTTAAGGCATCGTTTTAGATGGTTGAAGATATTCTCCTGCAGTAGAGAAAGCAGACACAACACAGTTAGCTGAAGAAACCGTTGATTACAAATCAGCATTAACCTAACTGTTCACTGCAACACGTCCATGCAAAGGATCTGCACAAAACATATGTCAAAGCTCTGCTCAAACCCACAAACTCACTCAAGTGGTCCTCTCAAGTTTCCATGGTTAGGACTCGCTCTCCATGCAGACTGTAATGGTTTCACTTTCATCTATGATGGCAAACAAAAAATGTGATGAGGCAACAGATGTAAGTTTTGATTTAACTCTGTCTATAAAATGTCATTATCCCTGGTGAGGCTCACCTGATTTAAGGGTGCTATTAGCTGTATGGTCTTGGATGTTGTTGGCATGCTGGTCGTTGCTCAGGAGGAGATTCTGTGCGTCGTTGAATTGGCTCACTGAGACGTCGGCAGCACTGGAAATGCACCCAACAAATTAATTAATTGTATCCAAAACCGCTTACAAATTGAAATCATTTTCAGAACCTCCTGTCAAAAAACATAACATTTATTTCACTGATCACCTTTTATTGGACTCTGGATGCAGAGACACTGCAGCCTGCTCGACATCAGCACTGACCAGCCGTGTAGGGAACGTCAGACCATCTCCCTGGCTGTGGTAAACAAGGATGAAACTCAAGATTAGGAGCAGTCAACCTGCAGGCAACTATATGCATCAGGTTACATTTCAGCAGGCTTTGCAACAAAAGGTGACCTGATATTAAAAAGAAAGCGATACACTCGTTTTAACCCTTTTGCAAGAAAAAAAAAACCTCATACTCCGTTTTACATTTTTATCCGTTACCTGGTGAAGACGGGGAGCAGCCAGTACTTCTTCTGGTCTCCAAAGACCTGAGAGATATTCTTCCGGAAACCCAGAGAGAAGCCGTTCTTATCAGAGCCTGTCCTGAAGACAGGTGCTCTGAAGGCCTCTGGGAATAATGAAATGTAATAATGAAAAGATTAACAACCTACCATCTTAATCAGAGGACAAAGGAGAAAGCAGAATCTTTGATTGTTTGAACTGTTTCAAGCCTCTAAACAAATTGTGTTGCAGCCAGTGTGGTTTTGGATGCAGATTTTTCATTTTGTTCAATAACAGAGAAAAGTATAGGTAGGAAGAATGTATGTGTTACCTATAGTGGACCTGTTCTTCCCAACAAGCCACAGGTGGTAGCTGAAGAGGGACAAAATACTGATGCAGAACATGGCCGCCACAAAGAAAAGAAACAAGACGTGGAACTTGGCCTGAGTGTCGAGCAGCTCATTCTGGGGAAGAGATGGGAGCAGAGAGCAAGAGAATAATCAATAATAAATTCAGGCTGAGGCCATTTAAAGGAGAAAAAAGACAGGTTAAGGGAAAACATAAAGAAGCAGAGGAATAAGTAAGTGAGGAGTGTTGTGTTATCCACGTTACTACATACACATGCTGGCAATACCCATGGTAATGATGGAGAAGCAAGGCAACATTAAAGGCTTTGGAGGATGGCTGCGTTACCTTTGGGCAGTTCTCTGCCGATTTCCTCCGGCAAAGCTTTAGTACAAACAGAAATAAGACTGGTTAGCAATACCAGGAGCGAACAGAGGGGTGGGGGGGAGAGAGAGCGCTTAGAAATCAAGAGACAAATACAAGTCAAGGTCAGGTTCGGTATTAGGGAGAGAGGAAGGAAAGAGAGCACAGACTGCAGAAAGTAAAAGGGATGAAAGAGGGATGAAAGAGGGATGAAAGAGGCGTGAAAACCGGCGTGGACAGCTAAAAATGTGGTCTGACTTTAACTGCCCACAGCTGTGTGGTGTGGTGGTGTGACTGATGGTTCTGAATGTGGAGCAGCGGATAGAAATCAGAGAACAATAACCCAGTGTCCAACAAACTGGGGATTACAGGGGGGGGGGGGCAGAGATTGGTCAGAGAGGACATGGAAAACAAGAGGAGAGGTCAGCACCATGCACAGTCCACGCAGGGGATGCTCAACCAGGCTTTCACATGCAACCAGACCTACATCTTCTGCCACATCACTCAGATACCCACATACACAAAATGATGACAGTGCAGCGAGGAATAGTCAACGGCTGTGCATTACAACTCACTGTCCAGAATTTAATGAAATATTGAAGCACGGTGGCGGCTATGAACAAACAGTACACCAGTGAGTAGGCCAGGAAGAGGATAAAGAACTTGTAGTTGGAGAATCCCACACAGTTGTTCACCCTAGAGAAATGCAAACGCAGACAGACAGACAGACAGACAGACAGACAAACAGACAGTTATTTAAAAATGGTGCTGCTGGCACCATCTCTTTTTGCTGGTCAATATTTAAGTAGCCTTCAAAAATGCAAATAACCCAAAAGGTAACACATCAGGCTGTGACATGAAAAGATTTTGCAAAAAAGGGGAGTGGAACCTAATCTAATATCTGTGTTTGCAACACTACTGAATCAAGCCTTTAAGTGGAAACAAGCTGTTAAGTGGAAACAGCTGGAATATGTGTCAGTTCTGGGATGTTCTCAAGTAATATGATGAGAATTCTTTCTATATTTAAACCTGCATGACGCTACTGAATTGTACTGAAAAATAAAAGGCGGAGTACAATTTGAGATGTAATATGAGCAGTTCATCTCCGCGTTTACATACCAGGGACAATGGTGGTCCATCTTTAGCACACACCTGCCATAAGAAAAGCATACGAGAGGGAGAGACTGAAAAACATGTTCAACATTATCTAAAATTATGAGAGACAAAAGCAGAGAAAAAAAACAGAGAAAAACGTTTTTGTTAAACAAAAAGAGCCATACCACTTTGCATTCAGTAAATATGGTTTCCTTACATGTCACATGCGGAACAGTGATGACATCGGTCCGGCTTGATGACTTGACAGCGGTCACAGTAACGGATTGCTGCTCGTGATAACACAACATTGGGTCATTGATATTTGCAATAGCTTCAACAAACTGGTGCAAGCACTCAAATCCATTCTCACTCCCACATTCATGTTTGGATGCACAGGATGTACTGTACCTCCGGCGCCTGTGCGGGTGTAGAGAGGTAGACTAGTGGCGGCTCTCCAGAGGATTTCTTGCTGGGACTCTGGCCTCTCCTCCTTCTCATAACGCTCCTTCTCAGCCTTGGGCAGGCAGAACTGGAGTGACAAGAACAGCATGTTCATCGTCTTCTTTAAAATGCACTCACGATGTGAACTGAATGACAACACGGGGTAACAGACATACAGCCACTGCAGTGTTTTGGATAACTGGGTTATTCTACCTCTTTGGAGGGGTTGGCAGGCTTGGTGAAGATGGTCTTCCAGTAAGACCATACAAACATGATGAAAAAGAGGTGGAAGAAGATCAGGTAGACGACTGGAGGAAGAAACTAAGGATCAGGATCACGAACATACTCAGTCTAATATGACCAGTGACATCAAATGCATGCAAATGACCACTAAAAGCTACTATTATAAAACACAAAGATAATGCTTCATACTGAAAAACATTTTTGTCCACACCTAACAGTTTATCTCCACAAGCAGCTATGTGACCTATTTAGTCATTCAGTTCTGCCATTCACGCCTTATTAAATAAATACTATTTTTCCCTGGACACTTACTCTGCTCTCCTATGCTGGGGATAGTGACTGTAAGAGACAGAAACAGAGGGGATATAAATGTTGGACTGTTCCAGAGGCAACAAAACCACACAAACAGAGGATTGTGCAATTCTTCCATATTGTCTGCAGTACAAAGTTGTATAAAAGATTTCAGCAAACTATATTTGACCAGTAATTTTTGTTCCTGTTACAAAAAATATGTTTATACTTACCCTTTAGTTGAAAAACCACATGGTCAGATTTGCATTTTTACAGAACTGTTGGTGAAGTGACACCTTTTTCTCTGAAGCCAGAGCTTGCCAACACAATTTTCAATTTTTTTGAGCATCTAATGATTTCTCATCTTGAGATGAAACTGGTATTTCAAAGGGCAAGAGTGAACTTCAATTGAAAACCACAAATTGAAGAGTGGAAACTGTTGGCTGAATGGAAGGAGACTTTCTTGACTTTCAAGACCAAATCTTACCCTTTAATCTTCGCCTGAAAATCCCTTAATTACCCAAAGTACATATAATTTATAATACAGGCAACAAAGCAAAAAAATGAAAAAAATGTGGAATCAACAACTTCAGTATGTGTTGGCAGTTATGCTACAATATCCTATAGGTCTCCAGTAGGTTTTCATTGGGGTCAAAATCTGATGACTCCAATAGCTACAACATGTGGTTCACACCAGTATCATACCGATCAAACCATTCATCGACCTCTTGTGCCCCTTGAATTGAGGCTTTGTCCCCCTGGAATAGACTATTCTCATCACAAGAGAAATGTTTCATTGCAGGACAAATGCAGCAAATCACAGCAACTTGCCGTGTTATTGTGCTATGGATTGCATCAACTACATTCAGTGCACCTCCACCCATTTATTCAGGGGGCTCCTTTAAACTGCCGTCACTGTACATAAAAAATATCAAGCCCCTTGTTCAGCTTTGTTGCAGCATCTCTCTTTTTAATACCCTCTAAGATGTTTTTGCATACAAAAACAAAAAAGCTTCAAATTAAACTAAATCCCTCGAAAGCAAACCCGATCCTTTAAAGACACAACACTTTAGCCACGTCAACATAATGATCGGCTGTTTAGTTAGAGGAAAAGTGTTTATTTGTCCGGGTTTCCAGACATTCGGTGGCAGCTCGACACACACACACACACACACACACACACACACAGACGAGACGGGCAGCGATATAAAACACAGTTAAAGTTTGTCTTTCCTCAAAACATATCCACAGGGAACAGTACAAACGGAAGCGAGGGCAGTTGGCTGTTAATTAGCTGTAGCGGTAGCATAATTGATAATTAGCTGTAGCATTATTGTAGAGCTGCGGTCCGTTTACTTCCTGCTGGAGGCAGCGGCGGCTGCATGTTAGTGAGGAGGGAGCACAATGAAAACACAAGCAGGCTGAATTATAGCGGCGGTGAGAAGGCAACGCTCGGCTGCTTACATAAACAAAGCTGCACCACATACGCGTAGTATGACCAGCACACGACCAGGGCGATGAAAATCACAGGTATCCACGCCAAACTCCGCTGACAGCATCTCAGTACGTGCGTGGGCGCCATCTTCCTCCCTCTGCTGGGGGAATAGGGAGTGTCGCCGCGTGACGTCACCTCGGCAAACAGAGGCGGCTACGTTTACACGGCCAAATCTGCTACTGCTGAGGAGATGTTATTTAAATGCTAATGTTTACATGGTTAGCTAACAGTATGTTAATTCCGCATTCCTGTTTATATGTTACATAGGACAGCGTGGGTGTGTTTATACGATGTTAACAAGTTAAAGTTTACAGCATATATATATATACTGTATATGTGTGTGTGTGTGCGTATAAAGTTTGTTTCAAAGCAGTATCTTCATATTCTGTTATTTGATTAACGTGTGTAAAATACACACGAACGTAATGAAAAGCGGAAACCAGAGACTTTATGATGGCGGTACCATCCTGCACTTAAATCCACGCAGGAATAAGGAAGTTAAGGGAACTGTGCTGGTTAAAGGCGGTGGACTTTAAACCGACGTGAGGCTAGTGGACGTGGCCACACTCTGATCCATTCAACGCACAGGACATATCCTCAGTGGACATGGACGTTGAGAAGTATTTGTCTCGCATTGGATTTGCGGCTCCAGCTGATCCGGGCCTGGAGGCGCTGCGGGCGCTCCACAGCTGTCACGTGCACTCGGTGCCGTTCGAGGATCTGACCGTGCACAGCGGCGGACGAGTCCAACTGGACCTCCCGCTCCTGTACGACAAGATCGTGACCCGGCGCAGAGGAGGCTTCTGCTATGAGAACAATGGGCTCTTCTCCTGGCTGCTGACCACACTCGGCTTCCAGGTGACTTTGCTCTCCGCCCAGGTGAAGAGTTTGAAGACTGGCTACTACGGGCCACCTTACGACCATCTGATAATCATGGTGAACCTTGAGGGCCGACGCTGGCTATGCGACGTTGGCTTTGGGGTCCCGGGCTTCACTACACCCCTGTCACTGGAGACCAGTGGCCCCCAGGAGCAGGGCCACAGGGTGTACCGCATCAGAGAGGACAAGCACAAGGAGATGCACTTTCTGGAATGGCAAAGAGAGGAAAACCGAGGTGAGGATGGAAACTGGGCAGAGATCTACAAGTTCACCCTAAACCGCAGGCGTCTGGAGGACTTCAAGGAGATGTGTCAGTATCACCAGAGCTCGCCCTGCTCCATCTTCTTCTGCAAATCTCTCTGCACTGTCTTAAAACCAGGCAGAAGGCTCACATACATTGGCCGCAGACTCATCACCACTACGTTTCCCAGTGAAGCCACACAGGGAGTTATAGAAACCACAACCAGGGAACTCCAGGAAGAAGAGATTCCAGATATATTGGCAGAGATGTTTGGGATTGTGCTAGATTCTCTGCTGATACCAAAGGATGAGGCAATAACACCACCCCCAATCATGTATTGACAAACAGAAAAACGTATTATCCTTACAGAGATAACAACAAACAACCTTTGTTTTGTATTGAATTTTAAAGTGATTGTTTAACACTCCAGTGTGGGCAAAGTTAAGAATGTAAAGTAGGACATGGGGTCACACCATCATCTAACTGATACACTGCCACACAAACATTGATTCGAAATCAAATGCAACAAAAAAGATAAATTGTCCATTTGATTTAATAAATTATACATACATTTTAAAGATGTACAGTGGTCATTGCATTAATCCATATCTGTCTTTTTTTTTGGTAAGACAAAGTCTGCGATCAAAGTATTTACACATGTACAATTATCAGGCAGCACTTTACAAAGCAAGGCATGAAGAACAACAGAGATGTTGGGCTCTCCCTCTAACCATCACCTTCTGGCCCACTCTCCTCACTCCTCTCATTGGAGAGGATTACGCTCAGCTGTCCCATGATTATTACACTTTTCCCATTCCACCCATGATGGGTATGAAGGGGAATTCAAGAAACTAAACAACATCCATTTTATCCATCAACATCCACAGGAGATTTGAAAGGATTACCCTCTTGGAAAATCAAAAAGTCTGGTTAAGGGTGGCGGCTAGGTGTACACAACATAACGGGTGCACAAATGAGTTGACATGTGACACAAATCTACTCTGCAACAGGGTTGGTGGGTGGGCTTGAGCTTGCTCTTCCAGCTTTTCGTTCGTAGTTGACAAGCCTCTGGCCAACAAGGTACCTGCAAAGACAGATAATCACAACATTTACACTGACTCATAGGATTTCCAGACACATCCTCTCTGAAGGTTATTATTATGTCCACTCCTCTGCTGAGTCTTAAATGAACAGTGATTAAAAGTGGCAATATTTTTAGAGGATTATATGTCCATTAAACCCATACTGAAAAAAATAATGTATGTTAAAAAAACCTTACTTGTCATTCTTGATGTGTTCATAAAGGCGTTTAAACTGTCGGATCTGGAAGGACAGGATACCAACAAGCGAGACCACCATCAAGAGGAACGGATAAATTCTCCTTTGCATTAGAATCTCCATCTCTGGGGTCACACCTGCAAAAGCAATAGTATGCTTCAGTTACCTCTTGTTTTAGTGAACTTCTTATTCAGTGATATTGTCATCTAAGATGAGATGATAAGCAATATTCCTTGAAAAGCCTCTGTATTGTGATGGCAGTAAAAAGCCTAATACAAATACATTTCTGGCTGATCCAGTACACACAATGCTTGGGCACTCACCAACAGCTGGCACCACTCCAGCAGCGATTACATATGGGACACACAAAGACAGTAGCAGGACTGAGATGACTGGAGCTGCCAGTTTACGGATAATGAACTGGAGGTCAATGTTGCGAATTCCATTGGCATAAACCTGCAGAAAAATGTTGGACTTGTTTCACAGCTAATTACAATTCATCCACACAGGAATCATTCTCTTTTAACAAGTACAAAGTGAACTACAAAGCAGCACAAATAAACATGGTATCTAGATGGCTTCATAAGCTGAGATAATGGTATCAAATCATTCTGAAAGACGAAGTGAAGAACAAGCAAATTCTTCTACACAAGTTAATGCTTAATAATAATTAATAACCTACCTGCTCAATAACAGTCTTCAGCCACCACTGGGGACCCATTAGAGTGATTGCAGCAATGATTTTAGCATGCAGCACCCCAAGAGCCCAGTCCTGACGATCACAAAGATCAATGAATAAATACAAATATACACAAATGGGAAATGATGTAGAAACATAACTAAGAACAAATAAGAAAGAAAAGGGGACATGGAAACAAACAGACCCATAAAATACAGACACATTCCTACCTGCCAAGGGTAGAAGAGAGGAGTTTGGTCCAGGGGTACCCTGAGTGGAGCCACAATAACCAGTTCAAACAGCAGACCCAGCAGCAGCGGGATGACTCCAGCGACCAGCAGAGCTACGACCAGGGTCTTCAGGATCTGCAGAAACAAATAGATGATTTCAAACATATAAAATTAAACATGAATCTTTCACAGATTGTGAAAAACAAGTCTAGTGAGTGAAGATTTAATCCCCTTTAAACCACATCTTCTCCTTCATGGGGCTTAAACACTGCAGCACTGGCAACGTTAAAGTAGACTGAAGTAGAAGCTACGAATTAAGGATAATACACACAGGTGGCTTGTAATAGGCAAACAACTACTTCACAAAAATATTGCATCTCTAAATAAGTCAAAGTCTAGAAAAATTTAACTAATTACAGCAGCACTTTGCTGCCCAGTTGTTTGCTATCGATGGAGATACTTGCCATGAGTGTCCACTCTTGGACTTTGTGTATTATGACTGTGCGGCCCTGTGGCATCCAGGCCAACAGCACTGTGACTCCACGGATAGACAGCCAGCAGACATACAGGCCACATGCTGCGGTGTACAGCTCATGGATTTTGGAGGTTCCTGTCCAGAAGGACATCAGCCAGCGACCAGTAAACACTGAAAGATGTGATAAAACATACTGTAAATGACCACACGATTTACAAGTTCACAATGATTTTCAAGTCTAATCAAAGCAGACAATTATGGTTTGGTGTCAAATATAAATGCTTCAACAGCACAGACATGCATACATACAAATTTGCCCCTGTTAAACCTCCTGTTCAAAGCAGGAAAGTATACAGGGTATACATCTCCCATGAACTTCCTTGTTTCGGCTTAAGCGGTTTGCCCCTTAAATACGTACAGACTTTGCACGGGAACTAGTTGGTGCCAGCTCTCCAACACCTCCACAGTTAGGCTACTCTGCCTTGTGTTTACCTATGCGAAATGGACAGCTGGCGGGGGTTGCAGTGGCAGCCGGTAAGGAGATGCACACGGACACAGATGGGTTCGGGATCGTGGCAATACCGTAGGTTTATTCACAATACAGGGTCTACAAGGTTGATATCAGAAATCTAAAAGAAATGCTCATTACACTCGCGATATCAACCCCTACGGTGTGTCAAGAGGGACAAAAGGCAATTCACCATAATAAACTCTTATTTTAGGGTGGTGTTATAGCGACATCTAGTGGCACAACTTAGTATCTACCTTACATATGAATGTATGTTCCGACTCGCGTCGAAATTCGGTTACGACACATTCTCAAGAACGGATCTCCGTCATAACTCGAGGACCCCCTGTATTTGAGTTGGTGTTTATTTCTTTAAAAAAAAAGGCAATGTATATTGATAAACATACATATATTAGCCCAGTATGTAAGCTTGGCAGATTTAGCTGTATTTGCATTGTTATTCTGTCTTGAAGCCAGAATTGAGGGAAGTTAGAGAGCTGGATTAACATCGATGTAAATGGGTGAGTTGCTATGATTAAACAGATGCCCCTGTTGTTGTGGTACACATCACAGCTTTGATTCTGGAGCAGCATCATGCTACATAAACTCACACGCTGAGGTGGAAATGCGCAGGAGCAAAGGAGCTATAATTAGGGGCCTTCTGAATGGCAGTATAACAGGATCTTTGTATTAAAATGGACTATTATACATCCTGTAATTTCAGTTTGGCTGTACGACCACAGAGTAAAAACCCATCTCACCTGGTAGGGTAAGACACAGCAGACTGGCCACCAGCAAAGTGATGCACATGAATGCTATCAGCAACACAATCTGGACAAAAAAAGGACAGATGATTAGGATTACAAGTGAATAAGCAAATGAGTAATCAAATTTTGACATATCTGACTTTGACTTATGCTGCTACCATATAGAAACAAATATATAGGTTGTATTTTCTAAAGTACAGATGGAATGTGCTATATTTAAATATAACAGTGTACATGGAGATCAAGGCCTTCAACATCAGAGGGAGGAGTAGAATAACAGCGCTGTGTACTTTCAGGGCGTTGGCACATGTCTAATTACTGTGGGCAACCACAAGTACAAGGCAGACAGATTGGTTTTCAAACCAATATTAGACTAAAAAAGAATAGCCTATACGTTCTGTTTTGAAACTCTGTAAGTGATGATAAGATAATCCAATGAACGTTATTTTGTACATTATCACTTATAGAGAATGGTTTAAATCCTCATCCCTGGTTCCTGCAACCATACCCTAGAGTGCCATAGTAACTATAAATTAAGAGGGTGAAGCCTATTTCCAGCATCCTTGGCAAAACATGTGACATTGCTGGACAGTCAAAAAAGAGCTGTGAACATTTGCTGGGACTGTGTTCACTGCCCAATCATAACATGTAATCAACTCTCATTGACAACATGAAGTACTGGAGCTGTAATTCTCCAGTTATTTATTTGTCACACAGTTAAACTATTTCCATTGAAAAAAACTGATACATGATAAATATATGTAATCTTGTGGGAAATCACTATCCCCACAGCCTGCTACACAAACTGCAATGGCAAATGATCAAAATCATGACAGTGGCTCACTCTGAAGGGGAAGCGAAGTGGTCGGTGATAAGGCTGAAAACCAACTGGTCCCCCTTGTTGCAGGATGGCCTGATGGGCTGCATGTAGCCCTTCGCCAACGGCTGGAGCAGGGTTGTTATTGTTGTTATGGTGCCCGGGGGGAGGGTTATTATTGTTGTTGTTGTTCACAGGCTGGTTGGCATCATTGTCGTCCTGCTCCCCAAGGAGGTAGGAGTGGAGGTCTCTGTGAAGGCACAGATAAGCAGTCAGTCAGTCGGCTGCCAACAGCATAAGTGAAAAATAAAGCTATTTATTCAAACTTAACTTACAGCAAATATCCAGCACTGACTGTCCAGGCTCTGACCAGGCCCTTGAGCCACTGGCGAGTGTGTCCCTGCTCCAGTAGAGCTGGCAGCACAACCTGAAGCAATAATAGCTCCAAAGACAGCTCGCTGACTGGGGCGTCACTGAGGGTACAAGGTCAGAATCAGAACTGATGGGTTGTTCACATGGTCAATTTCATCAATATTACATCTTGGGCATGAAATGTTCGGCACCAAGATGTAGTAGAAAACTTGAAAACAAATTGTTTTTCTTCTAGAAAAACAAGTTGTTTCAAACGCCATTTCAGAGAGTCAAATCAGCAGTTTTAGAAGACTAAAAGACCTACTGTTTGTTATGTTTGTGGTTACCTGTAGAGCATGACATTGTATGGCAGGAAGGTGGGCAGCAGTAATTTAATAAGTCTAATTGGCAGCCATAGCATCAGCAACACGATAGAACCAAACACCACAACCGACAGGATGAACCGCCGGAGGTGTCTATAGATGGGCAGATGAATCATCTCCTGCACAGGGTTAAAATCTGGGTCATTGAGGTTTCTCAGAAACCACAGCACTCCAGGCCTCAGCACCTGCAAGACAAGCCACAACTTAATGAAAAATGTTTTCAAAACTGTACCCAAGGGTTAATCACTAAGGAAAGTAATTACATATGAAAACAAATTTTTGTGGCACTTCACCTCTCTCAGAAGGAGGATGAACGAAGCAAAGTAGAAGACGTAGACCATTCCCACAAGCCAGTGCAGGAACATGGTGGTACCAGGAGCTGATTTAAAACTCAATTCTCTGTCTTTCAGTGAGGCATCAAACATCTCCTGCAGGAGACAGAAAGTGAAATGTTAAATGTAGATAGTACTTAGGTTGGGATGTAGTTTTCTTCCGTTGTGAGAGCTGCTCAATTTGTTCCAAGACAGGAAGAGCTCAGGATATCAGGATACGTTTGTGGCTAGGGGTGAAGAGTAACTTGCTTTTATGACTTTGTGCCAATTAAGGATTAAAAGTTTAAATTCACAGAGACTTACACACAAGAGCAACAGTACAGGCCACTTCAGTAGCTATATTATATGAGGCTGTCACTGCAAGAAACCCTTTCAGGCAAGTCACTAATTCAAGAAAAAATTCTCAACATAAAACATAATTAATATTAAAACAATAATAACAAAGGTATTTAGTTCAGTAGTTCTATATATTACACAAACTTGATTATAAAAATGTAGATCAGTGGGAGGAGCTTACTAAAGAGCAGATGTCCAGCCACCAGCCACAGATGAGTGGAAACACACCAATCTCCACAACAACCAGCAGAGAAACCTGTAATGATAAAGAAACATGTCTTAAGGCCATTCTAATTCTGTAGGCATGAGTCATTTTTCTTATTTCTGGATCATGTCATAATAAATCTCTATTTATTAACCAACCAGTACAACTGCACATTAATTTAATATTTAATGTTATGCCCAGGTGGTACATCTTGGCAGGTGACTAATTCTTTGTGTATTTCGACCAAGTTACAAATAGTAGAAATGCAATAAAAGGCTAAGTTACCTTGACAACAATGTAGCAGACTCCCAGGAGACGACGGGAGCGCTGGAACCTGACCAGAGCAGCCAGTCCCTTAGACAGACATTAAGGAACAAAACTGGCAACGTACACAAAACAGTTGCGGCACACAAATTAATTTAACATGTAAAGTCTAGTACAACTACAACAGCCAGAAAGAATTCTGGTTGCCATTGGTTTGACATTTCAGTAGAGGTGGTTAATGTTGTCTGGTGGAAGGATACATGGCAGAGGATGAGTGTCATGGCCAACAGTATGTAGCCCACAATGGTTGTGATTAAACCCTCGAAGTGGGAGGCTTGGACCTGTAGAAATGTACAAAGTAGGTAAATTAAAATATAATTCAGTACAAAACAGAACTGCATAATAAGGCTAACCGTTGCTTACATATTCCTCAAAGCCAAGGCCAACAACAGAGAAGTGCCCAATATGGTAGGGACAAAATGCTAAAAGAAGAAAGAGAAGACATGTTCACACTGTGGTACTAAACACAAAATTACGAGAATATATACGTACGTATAAATTAAAAAAAGTCATATAAAAAATATAATCAAAGGGCAAGAATTCTTACAGCATACCAACTTGTTTTAGTTTACTCACCAAAGACCAGAATGAAGAGTGTGTTAAGTGACACAACCCAAAATACATGCTCCTATAGGGCAATGACATTACAAAATGTTACCTTTTATACATTCCTCTTACAAAACGTGCATGAAAATGTGAGTTAAAACGTTAAAAACAGCCGCAACTATCAAGTCTTACCAAAAATACCAGTGAACCATCCAAGCCAAGCATCTAAAAGGAAAATGGAAAGATTTGAAGTACTGCATGTTAAGGGTGTATAAATAGGATGGCAATACTATATACAATATGTAGTTTTGTGTGTAATTTGACTCATGAGGGCTTTTGAGATAAGCAATGACATGCAGATTTACCCTTTCCCAGGTGAGCTCCTCTGCTGCTCTGTCCCACTCCAAAGCATTCCAGTTCATATCATCTACTGAGACAGATATCAAGTTGAAATATATAATGTATATGTATGATCTCATCTAATTCAATATCACAATCTGTAGCTGGATAGATTACAGCAATTAAAAAACATACACAAAAAACACATTTACTGTTTTTGTCTGATCAAATGTTTTGTTAATGCGTTTAGTTACATTATTTATGCAGTTCTGGGAGAAACAGCGCTTAAATGCAAAACAGCCTAATTTGAAACTTTTCCATTATCTTCATTTAACTGTAGAGCTGTGTAATATAATTACAATTCATCATAAACCCGTTATACCCTAGCCTGCACCAAAATCACCCCATTAACCACGGTAAACAAAGCAAATGATGCAATGAGTGACATGTAGATTTATTTTGACACATCGTTTTATCAATTTTACTGTGATGGCAGATGAGAACATTGCAGAACATATTTGTTATAATATCAGTGTAGCAGGCTGAACAAATTCTAACCTTGTGCTCCATTGTTGGGGTCTGCATCTTCAGCAGCTGCTCCCTCTTCTTCCTCCAGCTCTGGGTCATCACCATGGTCTGGAGGGACATCTGGGGGCTCGGGCTCTGCTTCATTCTGAGCTGGGGGATCAGCAGGAGCTGGCTGTGCTGCCGGGGGCTCATCAGCTGCTCCTTGACCTGCAGCTTGTGCCTGTGGATGACAGTTGTCACAGCTTGATACTGTAAACTATATGGTGTTTAAATGATAAAATATGAGTCAAGCAATGCACCTCATTGGCATGTCCAGCAGCATTAGGTGGTGGTGGCTGGTGCTGCTCTAACCACTGGGGAGCACCCCCATGGACTATCTGTTCTCTGAGCCACACTAGACTGATAAATGCACACAGGGTGCAGGTGACGACAAAGCAGCCCTGAAGACAATCTGCTAGCAGGTTCTCTCTATAGAAACAAACAAAAAAAACCCCCACATACACAGAAACAGTGAAAGCCAGTTGCGTTTTTTTTAACTTAATGCTTTCATTTGTGGAGCTGGAAAATATAGGAATCAACACTCACGTAGAGAGCATGTCCAGTGGCAGTGTCAAAAGTGAGCTCACAGAGCCAGTAAACAGACACTTATAGATGCGACCTGAGGCAAAGAGACCAGATAAATATATTGACAGTGCTATTCACCACAAGAAAAATAGATTTAAACTCCTTCATCCATTCTGCATTGAAACAACTTACATAACACATTATTACTGTATTGGCAGTACAAAATGAAATGTAAATAGTTGGATGGAACAAAGACAGAATAGCTTGTGATAAAATGGTGCAAAAGCTGTAATTAGCTTGCTAGTACAGGAGATCCTCGAGTTACGACGGTCGCGAGTTACGTTGTTTTCGTGGTTACGACACATCTCCCGTGAACTTCCTTGTTTCGGCTTGAGCGGTTTGCCCCGTAAAAGATACAAACTTCGCACGGGAACTAGTTGGTGAGCGCTCCCTCTGTCTCTCAGCGCGCCTGCCGGCTCTCCAGCACCTCCACAGCACAGCTAGGCTACTCTGCCTTGTGTTTACTTATGTGAAATGGACGGATGTGAAATGGACGGCTGGAGGGGGGTGCAGCGGCAGCCGGTAAGGAGATGCACACGGACACAGATGCGTTCGGGATCGTGGCAATACCGTAGGTTTATTCACAACATAGGGTCTACACAGTTGATATCAGAAATCTAAAGGAAATGCTCATTACAACCGTGATCTCAACCCCTACGGTGTGTCAAGAGGGACAAAAAAGGCAATTCACCATAATAAACTTTTATTTTAGGGTGGTGTTATAGCGACATCTGGTGGCACAATGTATGCACAATGGCACAATGAATGTATGTTCCGACTTACGTCGAAATTTGGTTACGACACATTCTCAGGAACGGATCTCCGTCGTAACTCGAGGACCCCCTGTATTTACAACTTACATGCAGTGAGAGGAACCACCCCGAGCCATGCAAAGGCCACCAGTGTGTAATGAAACCAGTAGCGGATGGCTGTGCCCACGCTGGTCAGCAAGCCGGCACAGATGTCCTGTATGGGCAGACGTGAGGGCATATCTGGGGAGTAGACTGAAGGGGTACAGAGTGAATCAGAGACATTCAAATAATATTTTCTGTGTGATTTTGTTTTGTTCACAGTACTGGGAGTTGTTTATAGTATTTTAAACTCTGTATTAACAAAGAGCTAAGACCCAAAAAACAAAAAAAGTATATAAATGTATCAAAGTGGATGGTCGATCAATGCCAAAAACTTACTTGGTGTGAAAGCAAATCTGTGCTTGCACAATTCACAATACTCCTTCCTGCTGTGCTTCAGCCACTGGACCAAACTGAAAAGGAACATTTAAAATGTAAAAAGAACTGATTTCAACAAACTCACATTTGTGCTGACTTAGCATTTTATGGTTTAATCCAACATACTGTGCCTTCAGACTAGTTTGTCCCCTATTTTGTTTTCAGAAATGGATCTGGTACATATGAATCTGTATTTTTCATTTTTATTCATTCAAGTATGGTATTTCCTCTAAGAGCAAAGATGAACATGTAATGAGCACTACAAGGCAGAATGTGATGCAGTGTGATGCAATGTAATACATGTTTTTGCAGTAATGGAGCTAAAAGTTTTTTGCCAACCACCAATAAACAACAGGAAAAAGAGAGCATGGCAATCAATACACAAAAAGTTGTTCTTCTACATTTTGTGTGTGTAAACTAATCTAGATATATACTGAGGTTCAGTTGTTACAAAAAAATCCAGGCCTTTAAGTATGCCTGGGGATTTCTATCCACCTGACACTCCTGTGATCAGTGACATTCAACACAGAACAGTTAAAATCAAAGCACAATCTCCTGCACCTGCCGGAGCTGGCATTATTTTCATTATTATAATGCCACACCTACTGCCAGAAATCTGACATACTTTGCCACCTGGATTATATAAAGACAAACCTGTTTTATTTGTAATTCAATTGTTATATTTATTGTCAAGCAATCAATATTGGAATTATAATAATATAATAAACCAACACTGCACGTTATACAATGTCTTAACAAATACGATGAAATACCACAACCTGCAGTCTCATTCGAAAATCCTAGTTTACAGATTACTTCGGATTTTAAAATCAAGGGACAGTATTATTTTGTAATCTGATTACAACCTTCTTTAGTCAGCAATCTAATTAGAGAAACATGCATGTAAACACAGATCCCAGTGCCTTTTTAGATGATAAGATTATAAATAATCTGGCTAAAAAAAGATTTCTTTTGAGGACACATTTTCTCTTGGCTGTGTTTCATAAAGAAAAGTTCTGCTCGTGTGCACTGAGCCAGTGCTTATGTAAGTATGACGTAAAAAGATGACTGAAGTGTGGAAAGCATATTCAGTTTTCTTTATGCAATTATCAATTGCACACAGCTGTAACAAGGTACGTAAAACATGGGGTTTTAAGGAACGGAAGCTAACGGTAACACAAAGTTAAACATTTCTCATATTATTGTCAAAGACGTGGTTTGTGCATAAGCCAATGATTGTGGGAGCATCATGTTGGAGAGAAAATGGGATGCTGCAAAGTCACCACAATTACAGCTGTCACAGGCGGAGAGACAGCCAAACAACACTTACCATTCCTGGTGGATAAACTTGATACTGCCAGTGCAAACACATGGGTGGTACAGGGGTTTGTCTGTGGTCCCCTCCGAGCGGCACACACGACAAATATCCGCTTCAAAAACAAACAAACATACAGTGGAAGTTAAACAACTCAAGTAAAACAAATATTTTACTTGAGAGGGTGGATAGAGGAATCTTCCTCAGTAGCATGAAATCATATAATACTGATGTTAGACACTCAGGTAAGCAGGATACACAAAAGAAGTAGGCTTATTTGTATGACAATACATCAGCCTCTGGCGGTGTCATCATTACTGCTACGTCACAAAAGATATGGTTACATTAAAGACCCCACTATACATTGACAGGTTAAGATGTGCTATTTTGCTAACTTCCTCAGTAACAGGCCAGGTACTCGGTTGGATTGCTGGGAAAATACTACAATAGACTGCCTTGGTTATTTACCTTCTTCGGCGGCATCCATGTTGTTCGTTAAGCACCGGTCACCGTTTCTGCAAAGAGTACCTTGTTGAGTGAACCCATCCACGACAGCGACCGTATCGTTTGGCTAGCTAAGTTAAGCTAGCGAGACGAATGTATCCTGTCGGGTCGGATGCATTGACAATCGTGAAATGGTTTCCCCACAGACTGACCACTGCTGCTTGCTTCGCCGTGTCCTCTTACATTCAGTCTGTGCTCGTCGCTTGACGAAAGGTTTTATTTTTTCGCGACGTGACCCAATAAAATAGAAAGACGTTACATCCTCTGTGTTGCCGAAATGACAGTTAAAACCTGGGAGACAAATGGCTAGCCCGCTAACGCATGCGCTAACGTCAGCACTAGCTGCTGTCACAACAATTTCACTTCACCACATCGGTTCACGTTTTACGGCAATGAGTACTTCCCCAACAACCGTCACGTGGTTGGTGAAGGGGCGAGAATCACATTACTCTTTGACTGTCAGAGCACCAGAGGTCAGTTTCTAAACACGACCAAAATGCCAATCTACGTCTAAACTGTAGAAAGTGCTCTTCATTGACGTTTCCAGAAACCAGGTGTCTCGTGGGTGACAATTGTCCATTTGTGTTGCACAGCGACATCTGCAGGAGGTGGCAGAGTTTTTTTTATATAACTGACTTCCACCTGCGATCAATAGTACACATAGATAGAACATGTAACAGGGGTCGATCGAGTAATATCATTTTGGGGGTACAAACAACTATTATTGGATATACATTTTGCATTAGAATGACACAGTTGTGGCATCCAACATCTGGGGATATTTTTATATAACCATGTACTAAGGCACAGGGGCATTATCAAAGACCAGTGGCGGCGTCGCTAACATAATACGTAATACGTTTTAATGAGGATAACAATATCACTTCATCAGTAAATAATTAATTAAAGGGTTGTCCAGCGTTTCAAAAGTCCAGATGACGGTTATCGCCGGCGGCGCCGTGGCTTAGTTGGTTAAAGCGCCTGTCTAGTAAACAGGAGATCCTGGGTTCGAATCCCAGCGGTGCCTTTTGACTTACACGTCCAACAATGATTCACTAAGACAATAAGTCTAAACTCATTAATCACTGCAGCCAGGTGAACAGAGTGGAGAGTCGTTATATGATGTTACATATTATTAATATAACCGCAGGAGCCCTACACAGGAAAGAGAGAATAAACAAAGTCTTGTTCGATAGCATTTTCATCATTTTACATAAAAGCTTTGCAATTATATATTGTTCTATTATTTTTTTATTAATTATTATTTTCTTTATTATTACTATTATTATGCACTTTGTTGAGGTATAGCATATGCTGATACTTTCGACAGTATCTATCAGTTAACAAAAATAAGACAATAGTATATACAGTATGACAGTAAATGGTAAATCTCACCTTAAGTTACCACTTCTGCAACGTGCATCTTTCTGACAGTGAAATTCTGAAACGTGTTACTTTTATTTTGACAATGCGATTTTACTTCCGGTTCAAATATTCGATTTCGATCATTAATTGTAATCTTCAATTTACATGGGAATATCGAAAGATTATTGATTTGCTTTTTTTAACGGACATCTCAAAAAATAAAAACGTGCCAATTTCTCCGTACTTAGTTTTCAAATGACACGAATAAATATACTTGAATCTTAAATCTGTTTTAGTCATAATATTTGTGTGAAACTGATACCAATCGATCGATCATTCATTCAATCGATCATGCTTTTATGATTGTTCATATCATCTGTTACGTCATCCAAGTGCTCTTTGTGCAGGCTGCTTGGGAATTGTTAGAGGTAGAAACTTATTTTGAAGTTCTTGTCTGGAGTTTCATTCTCTGTCATTCAAATGGACTGGAGCTTTACAATCACGGACCTGCAGTGTGGCTGCAACTGTTTCACTTCTGCAAATCAAAACAGTCGTTCTTGTTGTTCAGTCTCTAAACGGTATGTCTTTGATTTATATGCAAAAATACTCTCATACACACTTCGCGTGTTTGACACTGCTTTGTTTTAAGCGAGAAGGAAATGCTTGTGCAATTGTGCAAAAATGCTTTGTCACTGTGTTACGTAATTGCGCTTGCAATCATCGACAATAAACTTTCAGTGTCCGAATCCACCCTCTGGTCTGATCCATGACTTTCTGTGTGTGCGTCTGTCAGCAGATGGCAAATGAAGCCAGTCCATGCCCCTGTGATATTGGTGATCGGATGGAATATGGAGGACTCGGCCAGGAGGTCCAGATAGAGCACATTAAAGCATATGTAGTCAAACCAGCCACTGCATCTGACAAGGCTATTATTGTCATACAAGACATCTATGGGTGGCAACTTCCCAACACGAGATACATGGCTGACATGCTGGCTGCTAATGGTTACGTGTATGTAAATAAAGGCAATTGTCCTAAAATTAAGTTCAGCTCATGTGTTGACTCAACTCTTATGATTTGGCGGATTATAAATTTGTAAATCTATCGGATGAGTCAGGGGTGTAACAAAGATTTCTTCTGCTATTGTTGTGCTCGGAGCAGTGCTGTTTGTCCAGACTTTTTTGTTGGAAAAAGTCCATGGACTGAATCACATGACTGGTCCAAATTCCAGGAGTGGCTTGAAGACAAAAAGGCAACCAACATAAACAAGTAAGCCAGTGTTTTTTGTTCACCTCACTCCTGATCTTCCAGTTAAATGCTGCAACCTTAAAAGGACATTTGGTAGTTGCTGTTGGAATAACACGTTCTGAATAACTTGCTGATCTCAGCATTGTCTTGACCACAGAAATGTATTCTTTCCAGAGAGGTGGATGCGGTGCTAAGATACCTGAAGGAGCAATGTGGGGCCAGACACATCGGAGCAGTGGGCTTCTGCTGGGGAGGGATTGCTACACATCACCTGGCCCTGCAGTATCCAGAGGTCAAAGCTGGAGTGTCAGTCTATGGTATATTATTGCTATATGGTGATTAATTCACTGTGTGCGTAGGTAAGGAGGGAGCATGTACGGTAGTTTGGTTTTATAACGTGTGTGTGATCTTATGCAGGGATCGTCCGTGAGAGGGAGGATAGGTATGAACTGAAGAGTCCTACGCTGTTTATTTTTGCAGAGAACGATTTTGTCATCCCACTGGACCAGGTGAGTATGCATGTAGTACAACATAAAATAAAAAATAATTGAAATGTTTTGACATAGTGTCTGAACTTTCACTTTACACCACTCAGGTGAGCTCCCTTGAAGCAAAGCTGAAGGAAAAGTGCACAGTGGATTACCAAGTAAAGATCTTTCCTGGACAGACTCACGGGTTTGTCCATCGCAAGAGAGAGGACATCAACCCTGAAGACAAACCCAGTATCCAGCAGGCCAGAACAGACATGCTCAACTGGCTCAACAAGTATATGTAAATGGTAAGCTGAGAAACACAGCATTGGAGTCAATTACCTGCAATATTGCAGGAACCACAGAAGCCTTTAATCATATTTTTGGCTTAAACCAGCATTACATTTAGTCATTATCAATACATGAAGAAAAAACAGAGGTCCTATAGAGATCAAGCTAGTAATTGTTGCTTTTATTTGTCTGCAATTTTGAATTGTAAGAACCTGTTATAATCCTTGAAAAAAAAATTTTGTCCAAGATTCTACACATTCAATGATTTGTAGAACCATCTTATGCATGCTTGCCAAACTCTTGTTTTTTGTTATAAGACATGATGTAAATCTTAAATAAAAATAAAAAAAATTCATTTTCACCATTACCAGCATGAAATCAAAGGAAGAGAGTCTGGGACCTTCAACAGACCAACATTTTAATGGTGACTTTGATACGATAACAGTTTGAACATTTTGTATCAAATGATAAATAGCAATATGCAGTGCGGTTTGGACATGGTGCTCTGGGAAGTGCCAAAAATCTCTAGAACAGCACAGGTATCAATAAGCGTTTCAGAGCACAGCCAAGCGTTGTGATGTTCAGGAGGACTCTAGTCCTCACTCTCTCCCTGGCTACGGATGTCGTCAATCTTCAGGATCATCTTGACTACCTGAGTAGCCAGCGAGATCTGCTGCTTCTTGCCAATGAGGGTCTCGATTACATGTTGCTGCTTCATGTCTGTGTAGGAACACACAAAAAAAGTAATTATTTTCATTATGAAAACTAAGAAGTGTTCAGTGGGAATACAAAGAACAAAAGCATAATTTGAGATCATTGCATCCCTTACCATTGGTGTTGTTGTGCAGACAGTCAATGCCAAGGCAGCAGTTGTTCTCTTTGACCTGTCTGGCTCTGACCTCTGCCATGGTCTGGATGGGATTCAGTCCACTGTTCTCAGCTAATGCCATTGGAATTACCTCTAGAGCGTCAGCAAAAGCCCTCATGGCATACTGCTCCAATGACGGACACTAAAAGGGAAAGGAGCAAAGGTTTAGAGTATTAAGTGGCAATGTTACAACCACCATGGTATTGTAACAGAAAGAGCAAATATTTTGAAAGATATGATTCCTTTTGTTTGTGGTTCTGGTTCTACTTACTTTATCTGCAGCCTGATTGACAGCCAGGGCACATGAAATCTCTGAAGCTCCTCCCCCATACACAATGCGGTTATCTCTGATCAAGTTGCGAATTACACACAGAGCATCATGGAGAGCACGCTTGGCCTCTTCAATGATCTGATAATGAGAAAAATTAAATGTAAACTCTTAGGGTTAGGGTTAAACTGATACCTAAAAGAGTTTATAGGTGCATTTGTGCTTACCATTTTGTTGCCTCCACGGATGAAAATAGTTACTGCCCTGCTGTTTTTGCACTCCTGGATAACCAGCATGTGGTCCTTTGTAGTGCCAAAGGAGATTTCTTTGACCAGTCCTGCTGTGCCCAGTTTCTCTGGTGTCAACTCAGAGAACCTTGGCACAATGTGTCCTCCTGTGGCAATGGCAATCAACTGTGGGGAAAAAATAGACACTGCATTTTAAGACTACCATGCACTTCTATTAAAAACTGCTTTCTGCTCATCTTCACAATATAGTCAGAAAACATGATTAATTCAGGTGATAAGTTAAAAATATTTTTTTATTAAGAAAGACACTTTGTTAAATCCACTTGTGACTGTTATCACTGTTATGTGATAAAGACCTCTCACCTCGATCTCAGGACCTCCAACCCAGCGTATGGCGGGCAGCTTATTCTGCAGCAGAAGGTGGTTGGCTTCATCATCAAAGCCCCACTGGCAGATGGCCAAGTTAGCCCCACTGCTTTTGATCTAAAGGAGAAATACGTGTAAATTATTTCAAGTAAATCTGTGTAGCAATGTAGATATTTGGTGCCATATCAATAGTAGCTTAGATTTTATAATACTAACCTGTTGGATCATTTCCTCAAACTTTTCCTTTTCATATTTCTGGAGTGCTTTGTAGTCCTCCACAGAGGTCACATCCAACTTATGCTTGGTCTTGGGTTTAGGAGGCTCAAACGGGCAGGTGAGGATGGCAATTTTAACATCTTTCAGTACCTGAGTTGTGAACAAAAAATAAACTGTGTGTCCTTGGGGGTTGTTATTTATAAGTTTATTCATCCTTGCATTTTATGTCTGAAAAATTGAGATGACATGCTCTGAGAAATACATTTCCTTTTGCTCATACCTTGGGCATTTGAGGGTGGCTGAACTCTTTATCAACTATGACTCCCTTGATGAGCTGTGTGTCCTCCAGCTTGCCTCCAACCTTGCCCTCCATCTTGATAAGCTCAAAGTCAACATCCTTCCTCTCCATGTCAGCCACAGTGAGGATGGCATTGACTGCGATCTCTGCCATCTGTCTGTGGCAACGGTTGATACTGAAAGACAACAAAAAGATTTTAATGTACTGAAGCAGATGTTACCCCACACAACAAAATAAAAAAAAAAACATGACAGTCCCATCTAATCCCAGTATCTTACTTAAAGAATGGTAAATGTTAAATGAAAAACACCTGTAACTTAACATAATCTATTTTTCCTGTTGTTTTACTTACTAGAAAAAAATGACAGTCCCCATTAATTGACAGTACATTAATTACTGTTACTATACAAAAACAACCCCTTACACTTACATTTTGGATCCCAGTGTTGTCATGGCTGTCTGAATGAGTGGTTCTGTGTTGTTGGGATCATAGGGGAAGGTTTCTGCAATTTTGTCTAGCTGCTCGATGGCAATCTGCGCAGCCTGGTCATAACCGTCAGAGATCCTGATGGGGTGGATTCCACGGTCCAGCAGCTGCTCAGCCTGCTCAAGGAGAGCTCCAGCTAGCACTGAGGCGAAAGAAGAAAAAGGAAAAAAATTATTTAGCATATGTGGAGTGCACACTGACTATGTTACAGCTATAGGGTGCCCAACATAGATAGATAGATAGATAGATAGATAGATAGATAGATAGATAGATAGATAGATAGATTTACTTTATTGATCCCAAACTGGGAAATTACAGTTTTTTATTGTATTTACGACCAAGAAACACTAGTGGTCTTTTAGAGATGCCATCAAATCACTGTGCAGCTTCCATCTAACAGGGCATAACATTATGTTAAAAACTGTGTTAAACCTGATGCAAAACAATAAATCCATTTGCATCTTGATGTAATTCATAGCCAAAAATTGTATATGCTTAAATGATTGAAGCCCCTCTCATTTACCCCTCCCATACCAACAACTCCAGTAGTTCCATCGCCAATCTCATCATCCTGGGATTTAGACAGTTCCACCAATATCTTGGCAATCTGGTGATCCACGTCCATCATACTAAGAATAGTGGCTCCATCATTGGTGACAGTCACTTCTCCATCCCTGTCAACCATCATCTTGTCAAGACCTGGGTGCAAACATAGGAAAATGTTGGAGAAATACTGTGGCATTTAAGAGTAGAGTCAGAAGTTGTGTCACAAGCATATGTGAGTAAGTACTGGTAAATATAGGAAAATGTAACAATGTTACACATAGGTTCTGAATTGAAGTACTGAACTCCTGACAGTCTGATCAGACGATGGCTGATGTGTCCATACTACACTGGATTATTCTTACCATTGGGCCCCAAAGATGTTTTCAGAGTTGACGCAACTGCCTTAGCTGCCATAATGTGGGACTGCAAAACACAAATATCACATTGAGGGGATGTTAACGTGAGATCTCACTAATGATTTTTCTAATCGGAAACCGATGGAAGCTGTCATACGTGACAGTGTTTCAGCAAAGTACATTGAAAATCGTGAGCATCGCTAAAGACCACCTAGGAAACAGCCCAATGCTATATGGCAACACCCCTACGTACGCTCTACAGAGAGCACATGGGCCGCATGTTAGCATGACTAGCTTATCCTGTAACTACTGCTAATACATTGCACAAATATCTTAGTTTGCCATTTAAGTACACCTTTATAAACATAATAATTGCCTTGAAACATAAATTATATCGGCACAATAGTTTATATATGGAACGTCGTGTAACTAATAGCAAATTTGCAACTTGCTAAACAACATGCAGCCACTAGCTAGCCCATTGTACCTTCAAGGCGTCAATGCCCGTTAGCCGTGTCTTCTTGTCTTGGTCTTTAATGATAATGAAAGGCCTCCCATACTCATCAAAAGCTAGTGTCCCCAAACTGGACATGTTGGCAGGAGGTTAAACGCTTAATACGTTTTAAATTGATAAAATGACGAGTTCCTTAGATGATATTCTGGAGCGTGGCTAAAATGAAAGCCGCACACGTCAACCGGCGACTTCTGGAAGACTCCACAGGCGAGTTGGGCGGAACCAAGTAGTATTATGTGTCTTCTACTATTCCGCGTATGAACACCCCTTTATCCAAAATGAAAACACACAGTAAATTAAGTCACGTTGAAATGATAACACGACATAATTTTAAGATTTGCTCAAATTATATTCAAAAGTTGGAAGATGAAAATAAGCAACGTGGTTTATTCCGATCACGTTCAAGCCCAGTCCGGTGTAATCTCGCGTGATTTCTCGTGTCTATTAAATAACATGGGAAGAGTGGACTGGACTGAACTGCAACAGCAAAAGGTACGTCTGTAAAAAGATATGCTATTAAAAAATAATCACACTCTTTTTAAATTTTGGTCGTTGAATGTGTTTGACAACGCTCGGTGCATTCGCTGAAAAGAAAACACGGATTATATATTTACAATCTTGGGAAAGTCCCTCGTTTGTCAATTAATTGTCAGTAACTATTAATTAAAATACACAATGCTGACTTTGACTCAGGCATTTAAAAAAAAAAATGACATGCAGGGATCCACGTGCACTCGTATTAACGCTGTCATAGACAAAAACTGACGCAACGTCCGGATATTTCATGGTGGCGTTCAGGGCTGCTGCGCTTCACAATGTTGGGAAGGTAGCTTTGTGGCAGTCTGTTCGTAACCGGTCAAATCTTACAGCATGTGGGTAAGATGATATGAATTTAAAAACACACCGACATATAACGATCGGATGGGTGTAATCTGAGATGCAGATACGACTTCCGGCTATGTGTGCATCTTGACTTGTTTTTCCAGATGCCACTGTTTTTATAAACGTGTTGTGAGAAGCCGCAGGCACATTGGATTGGTTAAAAACATACTTCGTTGCTTGTAAATGTTTGGATGCACATGTGTGGGATAGGACTTAATCGATACATTAGTTACATAGCAGGAATGGAGTACAAAATGTTTGTCTCAATATGTGCGGTTGTAATAGCGCCTGTCAGTGTGTTATAACCACGTGACTACTGTTTTAATACAAGATGTTAATAAAAATATAATAAGTCTAGGCCGAAATGAGCCCACACCACCAACAGGTCACAAAGGCATCATTACAAGTTTATTGGGACACTAAAAACATCAATAATAACTGTGCATTTTTTGCATTTTTATTCAAAATGGCTATTGTAAATGTTATTTAAGAATATGTACCTACTGTGATATTTTTTTTCTGGATGTTCTAGCATGCCCTGTGAAGTTCAGCCACGGTTCCTGGTTCTGTACGGGTCTCAGAAGGGCCAGGCCCAGTCCATAGCTGAGGGTATAGCAGAGGAGGCTCAGGATCATGGACTAGTAGCTGACCTGAGCTGCTTGAGCCAGACTGAGAAGGTACCTATTGGATGTATGAACAGAGCTATTTTAGCCCTTCTTCACCTGCATTGTTAAAAATATACATTTACACACCAGAAGCATCTTCAGAGGTGTGACGTCGCCTGCTGATTTGTGAAAATGTACTTGATTGGTCAAAATTCATCACTGAATAATTATATAACTGGTTACAGTACAATTTGGAGAAGGAGAATGCCCCAGTGGTCTTTATTGTGTCAACTACTGGAGATGGGGAGCCACCAGACAATGCCCTCAAATTTGTAAAGAGCATCAAGAAGAAGACCCTCTCCACTGACCACTATAAACACCTTTGCTATGCACTTTTAGGTAAATCGTTTCTGTAAATATGTGGAACTAGATTCACGCAACATATTAGAGAATAAAGAGCACTGCACATTGTTTACTCTCCGAACAGTTACTGACTGGAGAAAATATCATCTGTGTGACTCTGTCTGCTCCAGCTTTAGGGGACACAAATTATGCAAATTTCTGTAACTGCGGGAAGACAATCGAGCGTCGTCTCCAGGAACTTGGAGCCAAACAGTTCTATCCGACAGGATATGCAGATGATGGTGTAGGGTAAGTGCTCCAGAGAAATGCAGACCTTGATTGTTCTGCTTTTATCTCTCCTTAAAGGTTTCTGTCTCTTCTTTTTTTACTTCCATGTGTAATTGTATAATCTCGTGGTCTCTCCAGACTGGAGTTGGTTGTGGACCCCTGGCTTAACGGTTTGTGGAAAGCCATCAAAGGAGCTGTATCAAAAATGGCCTCTGATAGCATTGCAGGGAATTCACATATGGAAACTCCCGATTCATCCCCACCAGATGTCCAACTTAATCTCCTAAGCCTTAGTGAGCACCAGAACTGCGAGTCAGTCAGAGCATCCCTAGACACAGACTCCACATATGCATCTGCCGTTTCAGCTTCTGCTTCAGCCACAAAGACTGATTGTTCTGATCTCAGGCCAGCTTCTCCTGGGTTGGTGTCCCAGTCTAGTGCCAGTGTTTCAGCACCAACACTGGAGTCCCTTGCTCAAGAGTCCCATGTTGCGTTGGCAGCCTCACTGACATGCTCCATACCCCCATTGTCGGAGTCTTCTCTAAATGTTCCTGCACTGCCTCCTCCTTACCTGGATGTCTCTCTTCAGAGTGTGGACACTTTGGAACAGGTGAGGAATTATACTGCTTGTAAAACTATTATTTGGAACATAGTTTACCCTTCACTTCATTATTCCTTATTTTTTTCCCCTAGACTGTTGGACGGTTGAACAGTGAGAACCTTTATGAGATTCCCATATCCAGGGCAGTTCAGCTGACGACTGGAGATTCAGTCAAAAAGACTCTTCTCTTTCAGTTGGACATATCTGTATGTCTGACAATGATTTTCCACAGCATTCTAAATTTGCAGTATGGACTTGGTTGCAATATATACTTAAGATGCTTCTACTTTCGTCTCAGGCTCACCCGATGATGGCCTATGAACCAGGGGATTCGTTTGATGTGTTCTGCCCAAACAGAGTCACAGAGGTGGAGGAGATGCTCCACGGATTAGGTCTTTGGGATCAGAGGAATCACCATGTACACGTATCCCTAAAAAAAGATACCAAGAAAAAAGGTGCTGTCCCCCTCTCGCATCATTTTATGATTCATGATGTTGTGTTGAAACTATAAAAGATTACATAGCCCTGACAACACTTTATCCTTGATCCTTGTGATGATGGTATATTGTACAACCTAATGTAAGTCCTTATTTACCTTGTCATGATAATTTTCTAATGGCCTTTGCTCCATGGCTTCAGGTGCCCAGGTTCCATCCTACATCCCACAGAACATTTCTATGCTGTACCTGCTTACATGGTGTCTGGAGATCAGGAGTGTTCCTAAGAAGGTAGTGTACAGCATGTCCAAACATTGCTCTGTAACCACTGACTTTGTAAACTGCACCAGCCAAACCATTTTTCATTATAACATCCTACCTGTACTCGCATCTACATAATAAGTGGGAGGTATTTTTTAACTGTCATGTTTTCTCCAACTTGCGTTTATTTAAACTGTCAAAAGCTTGGAGAGCACTGTATTAATTCAAATTACACACGATTACTTCACTTGGCACTAGTTTCTTCACTGATCAAGCCGATTGGTACCAAACAGTGTGTCAGGACGGGGTCTTCATCAGACATTTTTGCATGGGTCAATAGTTTGCTGTGATAAGAATTGACAAGCTCTAGGCCCAAAGATGAAATAATGATTAAACTTGGTTGTCCTTGTGCAATGTATACCCTGACTTTTGGTTTTATGTGATTTTTTTAAATCCCTCACGTGACTGACACAATGGAGAATTTTTTTATACTGCTTGTGCATTTCTAATTTCCGTCTTGGAATTTTTTGTTCATTCAAATTATTAAAAAAAAAAAAAACAACATTTCAACTTTACAGCCTAAGACTAAATTGAAACAAACTACTATAGTCGAGTTCCCTGCCGCTTGTGAGACTTGCTCATGCTCCTTCCCTCCTGTGTTATTAAGTTCCTTCGCAGAAATTGATTGCTTCAGGTCACTGTGTTGTCTACAGACTTACAGGGCAGTAAAGTTTTTTTATTTTACAACACATATATATGTAGCTCAGGCAGTTAATCTGTTTTACAAACAAAAAGCATTTACAGCACCTATAATTTTTAGAACCCATGATTTTTAGGATAGTGAAAGATAATAACCGGAGCCTCCTTTGTAAGCACAGTTCCCAATAATAAGTGCAATAACATCATGGACAGGTAGATATACTATACACTCTGACTCACCATTTCTGCTGAGACAAATGTTAGAATGTTTTACTGATTCCTTCCAGAGACTCTGACATTTACAGTCACTGTAGTTTGGCACAAGTCAAATACTAGTGAATTGCTGGCTGAACTGGATGGATTGGAAGATGAGAGTAATAATTCTTCCTGTACAAGCTGCAAGAATGTGCCACTAATCTCTGCATATGTGCACTCATAAACTATAATGATTCACCAAAATTGTCCAGAACACTTGGCATAACAAATATGTCGAGGTTCTTATTACCGTATAGGATTGATTCATGATTGCAGAGCAAAGTCAAATAACTCTTAATGTTTTGCAGCAACTGCATTTTAATATTTCTCCACTGACCCTTTAATCTTGTAATTCAAAAAACTGTGCACACACAAAAAAAACAATTATTGATAAAAAGTCACTTAAGCTACAGCTTGTTTTTAACATATTAATTGGTTTTGACTAATTTGCCAAAGGATTTAAATAATGCATCTTTGCCTCTGCTAATTCCTCCACAGATTGAAAAGCATTTAAACTAAATTATACTTTTAAGCGGGCAGAGAATGCATCGTGCATATTCAGTTGTCTGTATTCCATAAGTGAGGTGGTGTCAAGGACTATCTTTTTTATTTACAATGAAAACGTACTTCTCATGTGGCCTCTGAACATTGTGGCTCTAATGTTTTTGCTGCAGAAAATGTATTAGCTGTTTTTTCTTTCTTTTTTTTTATCGTGGTAAAATGAGCACCTGGATAAGCAACTTGACGTATTATTTCTCTCTCTGTCAGGCATTTCTTCGAGCGCTGGTGGAGCATACTGGGGACAGTGTGCAGAGGAGGAGACTGCAGGAGCTCTGCAGTAAACAAGGGTCCGCAGATTACAACCTGTATGTGAGAGACACGAGCCTCAGTGTTTTGGAGCTTCTCACAGCCTTCCCCTCCTGCTCGCCTCCTCTCAGCCTCCTTATAGGTCAGACTCTCCGCTGTTATCTGATTCCGTCTATCAGTCTTATCTGATCAAACTTCAAAATTAAAATCAGAATACATTGACTTAATTTTAAAGTCACACAACTAATCCAGTAACTAATGATAAAACTTAAATGCTGTCTTTTTTTTTTTTTTTTAGATGTTTTTCATTTTGTTTTTTAATGATATTATAATTGATTCATATTTAATTAAAAGCAGGCTGTCATGTTGCCTTAAACAATTGGGAATTAAATTGATTGACATCTGTGTGGGATTTCTGCTTCCCCCTGTACGAAATATTGCTGCAATAATTTACATCATAACTAGTTATATCTACGTATAATAAGACCTCAGGATATGACAAGGCTATTGACTGTTTTCTGTGGTTGGTTAAATTTTGAGCAGTAGGGGTCACTGTAGGCACAGTAAATAGAGTTTAGGGTGCATCACGTGAAGGCTGATTTTTGCCGCATTTAACCAGGCTGAATAGTTGGACAGTGGACATTGGTGGCCTCTCAGATGGATAATTTCTTGTCTCACGTCGTCATTGTTCCACTATTTTTTTTGCAGTAATTACAATGACATTGTTTTTATAATCTACCTCCCGAGCTGTCATCACTTCCTTTGCTGCTGCGTGCGATTCCTTCTCTGACCCTTTGAGCCAGCTCTCTGTGTAAAAGCAACATTTTGTCTCAGCTCATTATGATAGCTGGCTGGTTATTCACCACAGATCTTATAAGAATTGACTGAAGCTTACCAGACAGTGAAATGATTTGGCTGCGGCTTTGCATACAAGTAGAATTGTCCTCTAAAACAGCTGTGTCACAGCGCTTAGCCTCCGCCAATGTCAGTTATTTTCAGCCCACTTGCCAACCACAGCACCTTTTTCAGTGGTGAACCGAGTCAGAAATTGGCAATCGGGCCAATCATGCCCTCGTGGAAATGTGAAGCCGCGGGCCCCTTGGGGGAACATCTGGCATCTTGGGGACGTGGGGACTTTTACTAGTCAGCCATCGAGATTTGCAAGGACACATGCACACCGGGTCGGCTCGGGTCATAGGTTAATGGTCAACTCTGACTCTGTGTCACAGTTAGAGTATAGCGATGCACTTTTTGCACTGTTCTTGGTTCATTACTCTGAGCAAGGGAAGGTGTTTGCTGATCAGTGTTTATGTTGTAGCACGCTAACTATAAATAATGAGGAGAGCTATGTCTAGGCCCAGATGTCTTTGGCAAAGTGCAGACAGGGTCTAAAAAGTAAATTCTGGTGATAAATTGAGACAGATAGCTGCTTCTCACAGTCAGCTCTCTTGTTATACGCTCCATTGTTTCATATTGTGCGTCAGATGAAAAGTTTGAGGTCATAGCCCCAGGGAACTGAATGTTGTCCATGAGCATCTTTTGCAATTTACTTTACCTCGGGGCTCAGGTAAAACTGTACCTGTGTGCAGTTTTATTCCACCTTTCTTTTTTTTTTTTTTTACTTTGATTGTGACCTGTGGAAGAAAGTAAACGTAACTAAAGTTAAGAGAATGTGCCTGCATCTCTGGAGGCTTGAGCTTCTTCTCTGTCCAGAGAAGCGTGAAATTTAAAATGAAGTTTCCTGGTTACAGAGAGTGTACTGCATATCACACAGATAATAAAATACATTGGGAAATGTTTAAGTGGTTTTGGAAAACCATGAGGTGGCAGATTTTTCTTTTCTCTGAAGTAACTTGAAATTTGCATTTGGAGGCAAAGGGACAAAAAAAAAGAAGAAACCTTCCCACAGAGAATTCCTCTTAATGCTTTAATGCTAACAACCTCCTTAATTTCATCTGCAGCCAAAGAAACTATCCATATATCTTAAGATGTATAACTTTTGTGGCCAAACACATTGCTACCTCATTTTTTTCCCCACAAAAGTGGTACCTCTGCATATAAATCCCGACACAGGGAGACTTTTGAGATGGAATAGATTATATTGCTGTGCAGTATGATCGATGATACCCCCGAATATGATCATTTCTGGAAAACATAGCAGGGACCCCGGGACTGTATTTTTTATTTTTTTTAAAAAAACCTTTTTTTTACAAAAAGTTTTTGATCATAACATAATTCAAGATGTATCCTCGAGCCACTCGCTGCATCACAAAAGGATTTTCACTCCAAATGTTTTTAAAAGTGATGTATCCTTCGTAACCAGCAGCAGGATCGTGGAGGTGCACTGATGTGAGATGATGGATTGATTGCCCTCTGCTGAAGACACGTGCTGTCTCTCTGTGATAGAAAGGCAGCGACTCGAGTGTCGCTGCTGCCGCAGAATATTGTGTTAAAGTGCGTGATCCAACCTTGCATTGGAGAGGTGACTGTTTTCACTAACGTGCTGCAGAGTATGTTGAATGAGATGATTATGAGAAATAGATTTTTTTTTTACAATTTTTTTTACTATAAACAATAAATATTGTTTTTATCTGCGATCTTGCTGATAAGGTAGACAGCCAAAGCAAACAGCCAGGGACTCTGTGTCTTATGCTCTATATGAGGACTTTTAGGTTTAAATACACACTGCTAGGAGGAAGGCATTACTTGATAATTTGTATTAACACCAGCACACAACAAATCGCAAAATAGCAAAAGAAACAAACCAAATGCCCCTATAGCTTATCTTGACAGAGGGTTTGTTTTATACATACACACATAAATAATTGGCCAACTCGAATGCGGGTTTTAATTAATAGTTTTAGTCGATCTGTAATGAGACCACTGTCCAGAAGTGCTGAGTCTATGTTTTCTTTTTTTTTTCTTTCAGATTCTGAAACTCTGGTTCAGTCAAGTCAATGATGTGGTTTTTGTTTCTGCTCAAAAGTTTTTCCCTCAGAATTTCTTGTCGTGCATCACTTTTTTTTTTTTTGAATTCCTAAGAGGTGAAATGGACATCAAAGTACGGAGCTGCCTCACTAACACTCTGAGCTGTTAAGATGTCAGAGAAGTCCAGAAATAGAGGAGGGAGTAGATTCAGTCCAGCTGTTTGCCTTTCCAAGCAATTTAGCAGAAAGAAATATGTTATTGTTAGGCCTCAGCTGGTACATATGGTGCCGTGTTACTTTTCCAGGTTCATCCGTTACTGAAACACCAATAAAATGTAAGGGGGTGCATCGCAAGCACATCACACATCCCTTAATCACGTCTCCCGGTTTGTGGCAGTCGCAGCAAAGCAAACGAGGCATCCTGTTGCTACACTGTCAAACGTTCTCGCTGCTTGGTTTCACTGATGCCTCCTCATGGATGCAATGCACAACACATAAGAGGGGCACCTTCATGGCTGGCATTGAAATAAGGTCTGCATAAGCAGTCTGTTTCCTCGTGGCTCCACATCTGGACACTTGGGATTCCATAACCCTGAGTTTGTAATTTCATAAATATAGAAGTGTGTCCCAGAAACAAGAGTGTAACCTGGGTGGGGTTTGCTGAGGATAGATTGGTAGGTAGGACATCTCAGAGGACTGAAGTGACTTTCTCTTGTTTTGTCATAGTGGTCTGTGTTAGTGTTAATTTTGTCTTAGTCTTGCGTCAGAGGCCCTTAGTCATATTTAGTCATTCACATATCAGTGAGTGATATGTGAATGTGAATGAATATATATGACATTACAATATATATTACATTATAATATATAAAATAAGTAACTAAGTAAATTTTTAAGTGACTTACTTACTTACTTATAAAAGTAAAAAAGTAACTTACTTTAAGTAAGTTATGTCTTAGTCATGGAAAAAAGAGGTGTTCGTCTCGTCTGAGGAGATTAACAAGCAGCCTGTGTAATAAAATCTTAGCAGGATAACTGACTGACGGTTGTTCTTGCCTTTCAGAGCATTTGCCGAAACTGCAGCCCAGGCCTTATTCAGCAGCCAGGTAAGGTGACAGGAAAATAAGTGTGAATGCGTTATCTTGTCTGCACATATGTCTTATTCTTACCAATGGATCATGGAGCCTAATGATATTTTGTAGAGAAATATTACCAGCAATTCAAGAATCCTTGCATGTGTTTCCATACAATTTAAATATGAATAATTGAATAATCCATGAACCTGACCATTAATCTTGTGATTCTAAATATGGATATGATATATGGAAATTAATTTAAATTATATTTTTAAAAAAACATGTTTTGTCTTTTATAATATGATGTATCATAATCATTGATAAAGCGATAAAGTGATAAATGATCATCTCATCTTCGTAAATTGAAGATGGAGCTCTTTAATCATTTACTCATATTTAATCAAACTCGGGGAACACTTCAACAGCTGTTGAAATAAAAAAAATTGCCCACTTATTCATACTCAGAAATGTGGATGTCACACTTGAACGGCAAATAGAGACTGGCAAAGAAGGCACTGTGCTGTATATTCTGTGCCACACTTTATAAATGTTCAGATAATTTATTCAGTTCTCATAAAAAGTCTAAATAATATGTAATATGGCCATAACATGAAATGTGATGTGGCATTTTTATGTTGGCATCATTTGGAGAAAATGTGATCTTGATCCGTGATTCACTTTGCTCCTTCACTTTGTTTATTGGGCACAAGTTGACAAGCGAGTTGAAGTTAGGATGATAACATTTATATTGATTGTGCAATATTGGCAGCCAGGAAGTGAGCTGCTATCCACTGGAGATCTGCTATTTTGCCAACTCCTTCACAGTGGTGGACTGGACCTTTAAAATTATCTGACATTTAAGAGATGTTGTTTTTACGTCCAAAGAGATTATGGATTTTTTTTTTATGTTGGGCATTTTTATAGATTCTTGCAGATATTTAGAAACAAACAAAAAAAGAAACACAAAAAGTTTGTTGTGGATTCAAATGCTATTAGACCACAGTGCATCCTACTCTATCTACAACATCCACCAGAAGACTCTTCTTCTCCAGGATCACCACCTCTCCAAACACCAGCTGTACGATGGTTTGGATAAACGAATAGACCGTGAACGGTGCATTGCCTTCAGCTAGCTGCGTTTAGTTTAAATAAGCCCATGTGTTCCCCTCTTTTTGCTTCACTTAGCCACTCATCGATTTGCTCTTCCTGTTAAGCCAGTGCCCATTAAGTTTGCTTTAAAGCTCATGTTGAGCAGCATCGTCTAACGAAATGTCAAAACGTCTCCGCTCCTCTCATTAGTCCCTCACTTAGCTGCAAGTCTGTGTGTGTGTGTGTGTGTGCGTGTGTGTTTGTGCAGAGAGACAGGCAACAGACCGGAGAGAGGGTGGCTGTAGTTTATCAGATGGTGCAGAGACATTAGAGGCCTGCATTATTGATGCTGTGGTCAATAGAGGTCTCCAGTGGCCTACAGGAACTGCACAGTGAAGGATGAGAGAGCAAGACGGGGCTTCAGTCCACACTGAGCGAGAACAGGGAAGAGAGAGAGAGAGACAGGTTTATTGACACTACACAGACAGAAAGTTAATTTTTTATTACTCCCAGGTGTATTTTATTTAATCTCGGGCGAGGCTGAAACAGACATTAATATGTAGATCAGTTATTCCTAACCAAGGGTAATTTGATCCTGCGGTGCTCTCCTGGATTTGCAGGGAGGAATGTGGAGAAGCTCAACTAACTTGGAAAAAAAGAAAACATGTTTTGATTCACAAATATATCAACATGTTACATGTGTCGCCTGTTGCGACACAGCATCTTTAACAAAGCTATTATCACAAAAAAAAGACAAATAAAATTAGTTTACGACTAAAAGTAAGAGATAAATGAAATAGAATCAAATTCATCATCACCGCCAGTTGTGTTCAAAACAACACAAAAGTGGTATTTTAGGTGACCTGGCTGGACTATGGGCTGTGTCAGAGGAAAGAAAAAAACTTTATATTTAGATCCTCATATAGTACACGTCAAGGTCATGTCTATATTTGTACCTGCTATTCAATCACACTGTGTCTGTGTCCTTGTAACTTAGTTCAGCTCTCACAAAAAAGAATGCTCATGTTTTATTGACACAATGCTTTGCGTAAATCATCCGTGGCATTGTTGTCTTGAGAAATTTATCCCTCCTCGTTATACTTTCTGTACCCATCTGTTCTCCCTCTGCTTCTCTGTGTTTCACTCAATTTTACACTTCGCCTCTGTGCATCTCCCTGCCTGTCACTGTCTGTCTGAATGTTTCTCACACACACACACTCACACACACACACACACACACACACACTGCTGTTTCCTGATCTCTGTCTTCCTCCATCTCAAAATCTCTGTGGTCCCATCTCTCCAGCTCCTGCCTTAAGCACCCGGGAAAGCTGAATTTTGTCTTCAGCGTAGTGGAGTTCCCAGCATGCCATGGGAGGCCTGCTGGGAAGCGAGGCTTGTGTACCGGTTGGCTGTTTGACCTCATCAATCCTGGCCTGCTTTTCCCTGGGAAGGCTGAGCGCTCTGCCAGCCCGGCTCTGCCTACGGTAATGATCTGACTGGAATGTGGGAATTTGTGGGCTCCTTGTCGGCTTCTATATATCTAAGTGCTGAAATCTGAGTGTACAAGAGTTCACAGGTGCTCTTATGGTTTTATCCTCTCTACTTACACGCAGAGAAAAAATACACGTACCCCTCTACAACTCCCTTATTTGCTCTGTTTCTGAGTGTCTGTCAAATAAAAACACAGAGAGAGGTGGATGACGCCTTCAGTTTTTACAGTCAGGAGGTTCCTGTGTGACGGAGGGGGAGGCAGGATATCAGGAAATCATAGCGCTATCGCTTCTGAAATTTGTATTTCAGCCAATTTGCCCGACATGATTTAGGCTCTGTCTGAGCGTGTGAGACACTCGAAACAGAACAAGCTTTGGGCCACTTGAGTATAGTTGATTAAAAAAAATTAATTCAAATTAAAGCAGGTAAATCCTCCCTCCCTCGGTCTCCACTGGATTCCACTTGGAGTTCATGAGTTTTCTCATTAGTATGTCTTAGAATATTTAAGTAGATCAATTAATAGATTGGTTTGCCCACAGTGGTCTTCTCAGCATTGTTGTAATTACTCTCATTATTTTCAACGCTTTCTAATGGCGTCTGACCCTAGATCCATGTGAGTTTGAGACCCAACTGCTCCTTTCGGCCTCCCTCTGATCCCTCGGTGCCCTTCATCATGGTCGGACCCGGCACAGGAGTCGCTCCCTTCATCGGTTTCCTCCAGCAAAGGTATTCCAAACTTTACACTACATTATTTTAGCGAACATCCAAAAAATTTTTATCAAAAATCTCCATCAAGAAGAATCAAATGCACGTGGTTATGTACATGCAGCCTATGTCCTGGTTGGTGCACTACGACACCCGTTATTCCCACATAAATCCGCACAACCGGCTGTGAATATTCATGATGTTCCAGTAATGTCCATGAAGTTCACATCATTTATGGATATTTCCAAGTAATCTGCAGAGGCAATTAAATGAGACCCTGCCAAAAGCCTATAAAAGTCCACACCATGTACATCACATAAGGCATAATTAATCTTGTGCCAAGGTCTGCGATCACGTCAGGGATTATTTCAGATCCTTCACTCATCTCAACAGGAAAAAAACAGGCCCAACTCATTATACCTGGTATTGACGTAATATATAACAACACACATTGATTTGAAAGCATAAAGTCCATTCAGTGGTGGCCAAATTGGTGGAAATGAGCTGCTGTTGACAGGTTGATTGTCAGCTTTGTGCGGCGTAGTTCTTAATAGTTTACATGGGAGCGAGTCTGAAGACTCGAAGAGTGGAATCAGAAAAGGTGACGTTGTTTAATTTATGGATGTTTGAAATTGAAGGTTGAATGGAGATTGCATTGAAAATGACCCGCCAGAAGATTAATGTGACCAAAGGCTGCCTATCCAGGCTGATGCCCATTTGTTGAACCAGGCCCACAGCCACTATGACTTGTCAGAAAGTGGAGTGAGCCTTTTTAGTCAGACTGACATGTCTGACTCCTGGGCGGCTTTGTATAAATGAGGTTGTGGCCCAGTCAACTTCAATTATCTCTAAATCATCCAGACGTCTCTGCCGTTGTGGCGGGTGGCGTCGCTGTCTGATTGCTCTCAGAGGTGACACGGCATCAGCTGGAGCGACGGCGCACGATGGGGGATTGTCTCAGGAGGAGGAGTGGTCCTCTGGGGTTGGAGGTGTTTGCGCCCTGGGGGATGCTGGAGCCCCGATGACAGTGCATGCTTTTGGACAGACCTGGTCACACCACTCGCAGACAGGCTCCTTTCTCAATGATCAAGGTTGAGCCAGAGGGACGGGGGCCTGGCGTGATATGAATATGTGATATGAGCGCATCGGTTTTGCTTTGATCCTTTCAGTCGCCCCCAAACATAGCTCTCATAAAGCACACATATTAGTGTTTTGCCAATGGTCTGTCCTCACAAAACCTGCTTTTCACTGCCAACACTCAGACCTTGACTGATTTATGAAAGCCTTTCTTTCATTGTACGAACACTTCAGCTTTTAATGTAGTAGTTTACTGAAAGCTTCATGTTTTATTACAGTGTCTTTTATTAAATATCAAATATATTTTTCTCTTTATTTCAACACCCTCTCCGGGTTTCTCATCTTGTCCCCTGCTGGCTGCACAATGTGTTGGACGACTGTAGAAACCGTACGTGGTGCACGGTATTGCACAGAGTCCAAACAAAGCCACAACACAACACAGAGCTATGGTAGGAGATAACAATCACCAGTTTGTCAACGGGACGCCACGTCTGCCTCATATGGGTCCTATTAGCAACAAGACAACATGGGGACACGTTGATCTTTCTACCTTTACTCTTTTCCACCCCCACTGTTAATCGATGGCTGTTTGCAGATCTACTTTTTGCAGTGCTGGTAACAAGTAGTAGAAGGTCGGGGGCCCACATGGTGGCACTGGGAGGTTTTAATAAGGCCCCCCAGTATTCCAGCATTGATTGTTGCAGTTTACATGGAAGGGTTTTGTAGAGAATGTAATTTTCACTGTCTTCCTAAGTAGCTTGGAGCGGTGACAGTTAAACAAATATTGCATTTTCTCAGTCGTTAGACTTAATCTCCCGAGCAGAAGCAGCTCCTACAAGTTTTTTAAACATTTTTTATTTATTTAATTATTTTGGAGAGAAAAAAAAAATCATCTCGTTCATTTTAATATTTCGGCACATTCAATATGACAACATGTATTAAATTCATTATGTTTGTGCCAACAAATATTCAGCTTCTATTTCTTGGTCCGCCCAGACAGTTGATTATATTTAGGCTACAGCTTTGACTCAACATTATCTTGCATTGATAATGAATGAAAAGCTGTTAGATTCAGCGCGAGCTGCTGTCTGCCTTTTTTATTCTTGCTAGTTTGCTAGTTATTCTTCTAGTTTCATGCCTAAAAGCCGCACAGCACTACTTTCATAGAGCTGCAAAGAAAATGAATGAATATGAGATAATTGTGATGTTTACCAAGTCTTCACCTCAGCATCCTCTCACAGTTTCCTCCCTCCTGCTGATAATCTGAATGGCACTGAAAGGCAACCGCCTCTGATTTCGACCCCAAATGGAGTGCTGTGTAGATGCTGGCTTCCCCCAGGGATCGTATATAGTGTGGGTATGTGATGTGATGTGATTTGTATTCAGGGAAAGGCGCCGGTGTGGTCTGCTCAGAATGGAATCCAGGTTTTTCATATTGGTATTGATTCCTTTAGGGCAGGCGGCAAGAGGAGAGAGACGAGCACACTAAAATGAGTTTACTCGAGGCTGTCTGCAGATCAGAAGAATCTCATCCAGGATGCTAATGCATGGGATCTCACTGCCTGGATCAAGCAGGCAGACAGCTCTGTTACCCGCTTTACGGAAATACATTTTAAACAACAGTTTTCTTCTCATTCTCATTTAATTAACGCACTTTTTTATATCAACCATTTGAAACAGTGGGGAACTTATCAAAGAAGACAAAATGTCTTGCCTTCTTTAAATTCAAACTTTTGTTTTGACTGAGAAATCAAAGATCTTGCTGTCTTGTCCTTGTGCACTTCATCTTTCGGAGAAAATTAGGCTAATGGGAATTTTTATTGTCTTAGCTATAATGAACTTTTTCTTTATTGTTCCCACATGAAACATACCACTTCACACTTTAGCTCCAGCCTCTGAGGCATCCATGTCCTCTGATGGAGCCCACCTCACAGTTAGAGAACCACTGGACGTTGTCTGTTACACCACCGACCTGATTCCACATTCTCTCATGCGCAGAGAAATGATGAGAGATTTGATCAGATGTTTGGGATTTAAAAAAATGAACAGAACTAATTTGTGCCAAACGATATCAAACTGATTCAGTGGACTTTTATGCTTTGAACGTAATTCTGTGACTCAAACGCATCAGTAAATCAGCTTATCATTTCAACATCAAATCAGTACATTAACACCTAATATTAAAGCACTATGTGTTTTTAATTTTGTGTCGATTGTTCAATACAAACTGTTAGGTCTGCTCATCAGTAGTGAAGGCAGGGATCTAGGGGAAGCAGCACCTCATCCTCTGAGTGCTGCGGTGCATCACAAGGGGCCTGGTCTCAGTGTGTCTCGGCCCCTCGTCGTGGTTGGCCAACCCCCCCCGCCCCCCAAAACCCTCCCGTCCAGACAGGGCTAACAGATAATGCTGGTTGCTTCATAGAGTCAGCTGACTGATGGCATCGTGAAAGGTTGGGGGGGTCAACAGTTGTTATCTGGGAAAGAGCTGTCACCTTTTCAGCAGGTGTGCAGCACAGATTCTGGCACCCACAGAGGAGCTTTGTGCCACTGCGTTTCTGTTGCCTGCAAAGGATTCTGGGAGCTCTGCCAGACTTCAAAGCCACAAGAGAAATCACCTTTGCATGAAGTCTTTTTGAACACATATGTGTAAAACAACGCCTCCGCGAGTGCACAAGTTCTATTTTCCTGTTCAGTCACTGTTAATGGAATCTATCCTTCCATTTGGTTAAATTTAATAACACATATAATGCCACTGCTGCAGCATGCACACACATTTCCGTGCATTAGGCAATTGTGGCTCTCTGGGTTCTCTCATTGCAGAGAGTGTTTAATGGTGTCACCACTCTGCTTTAACCTCTGCTGATGGAAAGGACTTCCTCTCCTCCATCTGCTCTGGTCGTCTGTTAGTATTGATTGACCGCCAATGTCCATTATTTGACTTTCAGAGAGGAGGAGAGGCAGGAGAACCCCAAGGCTGTGTTTGGCCAAACCTGGCTGTTCTTTGGTTGTCGCCACAGAGACAAAGACTACCTGTTCAGGTAAGCTGTGTTTCTCTGTTCAGGTTAACAAACAAACAAAACAAAAAACAAAACAAAACAAAAAATATATATATATATATGTACACACACACACACACACCTATATAGGTATGTAAATAATTATGAAATGTTTGCTAAAACATTTATAAAACACAAACTTAAATTGTTTGTTTCTTGGGCCCAAGAAAAATGAAATATGGTAATGCCAGTTGAAACGTTGTTGGATGAATTAAACATGCAAATAGCAATATTTACTGTCCATATAAATAGACGCTACTCATTTTTTTTGCTTTAAGGATTATTATAGGATGAAAATTTTAGCCAACTAATTCGTATTATAGTGGCTGTCATGGATTGAGCGCTTGATTTTAGGCATCGTGAACTGACATCACCCTGTGAGCAGACCGTCTCTCTGATCACTTCGCTCCAGCTTTACTCTCCCCCGGCTGTGTAATTGATCGGCTTTTCCAACTATCACTGGCATATACTTAATGCTGGGCCACTGATCGACTTCCTTTGCAGGATTAAGTAGTGCGAATGGATTAGCATCCTGAATCGCACGAGAATAGATCACAGAGGATGTTGTTTGTTCCCCTTTGTGTCCTCTATCCCTTAGTTAAATACCAACCCACAGCCAGTAGGTAGTAGGCAGTGTTTGTTCACAGTGTGGGCCTCTCTGATGAACACCCCCACAGTGTTAAACAAAGCAATTAGTGTGTGTTTTATGAGCCACCCGTGAAGAGTTGTACTTAATTTAAATAGGTTAGCAGAATGAGAACAACATACCTGCTCGCATTCAGACCTGCTCAGCATAGTTCATAGTGCTTCTCAGTGTCCCAGATATTCATTTAAAAACCAAAAAACTCAACTTAAGATCGGGTCTTAAGTAGGAGCTGAAACTTGAACTTGCATAAATGGCGTCTTGTGCTTATGAATATTACAAAACGTCAAGGATGTGCCCAACGTTGCCATTCCGTGATGAATTTTCCACTCGAGGAAACAAACAAAGCTGGAGATTTGCCTCAATCACCCGCAGCTTTCAAACGTCGCTGTGAGAGGTTGATGCTGATCGGGTCCCTTGTCACATCAAACCTGTCCTCTCCGTTCCCCATGCACAGCACTTCTCCTCCTCCCTCCGCTTTCCCACCACTTTTATGCCATGTGATTTCATGCTGGAGGGGGGAAACGTGGCTGGAGCGGCTGGTGGCTACACCAGAGTTATATTGCTACAGGGCTGTGTGTGTGTGTGTATGAACTCACTCTGTGGCAACCCTTGTGTTTTTTAAGTCATCTGTCCTTTGTCAACCCTCAAGTTCCTGCACACATGGTTATTAATGTGTGATGACTCATATTGAGATGTCAAACAGTGGGACTCCACCATCCTTCTCCTTCTTATTCATCTTGTTGCTCTGATGTTCAAACAGATTTTACAATCGCACATCTCGGTCAGGAGAACAAGAGGCTTTTAATAGCCCTGTCTCCAGTGAAAGGTTAGATGGTTATCTTTGCTGGGTAAGCAACAACTCTGCGCCTTTCACGCGTCTCAAAAAAAAAAGACAATAGCGCTCCTCCCTCGCTTGTGTATTCACGTAGCAGCGTCTTTGTGTTATCGAAAAGTGCTTTGTTTTCGTCTAGGGGTTACTGCAAAACACACACCCCTGAGGCAGAGAGCTTCACCCCATCATCTAGATTCCAGAAGCTGCGTTGTGATTTGTGTGTGCTTGTGCGCGATTGTTGCTCTGTTTTGTGTGTTTTACTCATTCCGACTGCTTGACTTTAAAGAAGATGCTCTGAGCCACAGTAAACCTGACTCCCTCACCACCTTCCTCCGTCCTCCGTCTTCCCATACAGCAGCACCCCAGGCCCTGTAAAAGCACTGAGCAGCAGCAGGAGGAGTTGGCAAGCAAACCACTGAGAGGAAGCAAGGTTACGCCAAACTGCAGGGCCTCGGGGGATTGATTGTAAAAAGATGCTCATAACAGTGACGTGACCTTGCATATGAAATATATTTTTATTTTTCATTTTTGCACTTTTCTCGTTAAGCAAGACAAATTGGTTGTCTGGCACAGTTTTCCTGGGACCTTCTTGCCGATCAGTGTTGTGTTTTATCGAGCTCGACAGGATGTTTTTGTTGGTGGGAAATGTTCCGGGGGTTATATGTCTCGTAAACTGGTCAAAGCTGCTGCTATACTGTGTATATATATTTTTAATATATCGTAAAAACAGTCAGAATGAAAAGCAAGTTGAATTCTTGGCATCATATTGCCACATTTATTTTTTGATTTATAGACATTTTGATTTGCTATGTTTGCATGTAACTGCATAGTTTCTCTTTTCTCCAGGGAGGAGCTGGAGGGATTTGTGTCCAGCGGTGTCCTGGACCACCTCAAGGTGTGTTTCTCCAGAGACAACGAGGGGCAGGAGCAGGGGGAGGTCGCCACCTCAGCAGCCCGACCCAGATACGTCCAGCACAACCTGCTGCTTCACAGCCGATACATCAGCCAAGTCCTGCTCAAACAGAACGGTCACATCTATGTCTGCGGGTAAGAATGACACAACGGTATATTCGTAAATTTTATTACGCCCTCATGTTCTGACTCTGTGTCCCAAAAACCTGTTTTATATAAATCATAGTACATAAAAAAATCTAATAACAATTCACATTCGCATTCACACTTCACCGTTTCAAGGTTACGGGTGATGATTTTCTGGATTTTTGTTACTTTTCCAAACAAATCCCAAAACAACACAGAACACATCCCATAAACACATATGATGTGTGTATTTAAAACATGATTAGTTGTCCACAAATGATCGCATTAACCATCAGTAAGCCAAACACTGGGCGATATGTTTGTTATTAGAATACTACTAATACTAATAGATGTTGCTATAATACCACGCTAAAATAAGAGTTTATTATGGTGAATTGCCTTTTGTCCCTCTTGACACACCGTAGGGGTTGATATCGCGAGTGTAATGAGCATTTCCTTTAGATTTCTGATATCAACCGTGTAGACCCTGTGTTGTGAATAAACCTACGGTATTGCCACGATCCCGAACCCATCTGTGTCCCCCTCCAGCCGGCCATTTCACATAAGTAAACACAAGGCAGAGTAGCCTAGCTGTCCTGTGGAGGTGTTGGAGAGCCGGCAGGCGCTCTGAGAGACAGAGAGAGCGCTCACCAACTAGTTCCCATGCGAAGTCTGTACGTATTTACGGGGCAAACCGCTTAAGCCGAAACAAGGAAGTTCACGGGAGATGTGTCGTAACCATGAAAACGTCGTATCTCGCGACCGTCGTAACTCGAGGACCCCCTGTATTTAAAACATGATTAGTTGTCCACAAATGATCAGTAAGCCAAACACTGGGCGATATGTTTGTTATTAGAATACTACTAATACGAATAATGACTGTCTCTCGAGTGTAGTTACTGTAGAACAAGACATATCATATGACTGATGAAATTAAGGACAGCAGCAGGGGCCACCCGATTGATGGAGCAAACAGAAGTGCAGATGATTGGCAGTGCAGATGCGCTCTGTTCTCAGCTGTGAGGATGGATATATGCTGCAATGAATGTGACTGTGTGGAGCCTGCACGGCAGGAGCTGTGAGTGAGAGAGAGAGTGAGAGAGATCAGGATGAGCTTTCATATGACACACTCCACCTCCACCTCTCAGCTGGTTTGAGTCTCTGGGGAAGTAGTGGATAATCATGTGGCCTGGACCCTTTCACGACTGATGACAAACTACAAATTAAAGGCAAAAACAAAATGGTGGTCACCGCCTTACACAAACTCCTTTCTAGACATCTTGGAACTGAACACTGTTATGAGTCTGTTAAACAGTGCGGCTCACTGATGCGTTTTTAATCGTTTTTGGATGTCAGTGTAGATTGATGGAACAGAAGGAACTAAATCAGGCTGTGGACACACACGCAAGTCACAATCATAATGCAGGTGTTAATGTTTCCAAATGAACCCTGTTTTGTTTCCAAGCCCGGTTTGCAACAGCTACAGGCAATAAGCATATGACATTGAAATATAGGCTCTATTTCTTGTAATATTCGTCCAATTATTTTTACCGTTTTGTTTATTTATATATTGTTATTGTTATATTTTTATAACGAGAATGAGAGACTAAACCTCCTCCAGACCTAGTCCAGTAAATGAGTGTACAATATTGCAGAGCTCTGGGGGTTCTCTATAAAACAATACATTCTTCCTGCCAGAGCAATGACACTAAGACTACTTAAACCATAGACAGGTGTGGACCAAGTCGATTCCTATATATTGACGCTTGTCATCGAAACATGCCTTACCTTTTGAGAAAACTACTTTTTGAAATGTCCGAACGAGAATTGTGCGAATTGTGCGTCAGAAAATATCACTGTTGGATGATTAATCTTCCCCAATATGCTGCAACAGCAAAACATAGATTTCAGCAATTTCCTCCGAGGATGTTCTCCTGGTCAGACAGCACTTGCTGGTTTTACAAATTATCCGCTTACCATAGTGCTTAGACATTCATGGCACTATATATTAAAAAAAAAAAAACACAGATTAATTGCATTTCCCCTTCTTGGAATTTTCACCTTCTCTAGGGACGCTAAGAACATGGCTAAGGATGTGAATGACGCGCTGGTGGAGATCATCAAAACGGAGCTCCAGGTGGACCAACTGGAGGCCATGAAGACCCTGGCCAGGCTGAGGGAGGACAAACGCTACTTGCAGGACATCTGGGGCTGATCACAGTCGTAGTCAGATAAGGACAGTTTGCAACTGAGCTATTTTACAACTTCAAAAAAAAAAAAAAAAGAAGAAGGAAAAAAGAAAAAGAAAAAAATCAGCATGCTCAGCTGTAACCTGGAGAACCATAAAATCGTGGCTGCAGAAGCCTGGAGGAAGTTTACACCACCAGTGCTACAAAGATAGAATATACAATGCTAGCCCGGGGATATCGGTTCACTACATCATCTTGGACTTTGCTGTTTGAACAGAAATGACCTCGGTCGGGGCAGCGGTGCTGGAGATTGGACCTACACTGTGAAAATGTGTGTTTTGTTGTGCTCGTCCTGTCAGGGGAAACTGTATTTACTTCTTTTGGCTGCGTTGGAGTGATTTTAATAAGACTGAGAACAGGGTATCACTCCAGCCTGGATGGAAGCAACACTGCAATCTAATGTTCTAACACAACGCACACACAGTAAATTGTTATTGTCATTCAGGAACAAAAGACACTGTATTTTTTTCATGCAGTATTTTTTTTCTATGCAGTATTAATGGACGCTGCCAAACCGGTGCTACTCCCAGTGAAATGCAACACAGTGAAATAAAATGTTGATATCAAGAAAATGAATCCAAATTCAAAAATATTGTGAGTTGTTTCACTCCAGCATCATGCAGTACATCATTGTACAGTTTGTTTCAGTACAGTGCTGATGATGCTCATCTCCGACCAGAGCAGTTTAACTCACTTTTCTTCCTGCCTGTCTGTCTCCACACACCCGACAGACAGACAGGCTACTGTTAGTCCTGCAAAACCTACTGTAATCTCTCGGACTCAGACGTCAACACAAACACAACTGCTCCTTGTGTGATTAGTAATTAAAAGATATCTCAGTGAAAACCATTGTGTTTTCTTTGTGCACGCTCACGCGTGTTTGCGGATGACCTCTCTCTCTCTCTCTCACACACACACACACACACACACAACACACACACACATGCACGCACGCACACACACACACACGTGTTTGACGTTTTCTCTGCATGTTTCCTGACAAAGTGGAAATTATCTGGGAGATACGGTTTGATTGATTGGCGGTGATTGGTTTACTTAAATCCAACGATGATTTGATTGTTCAGGGTGACTTTGGTCAGGAGATGGAAGCGTTCTTTTACTAATTGAAGGATTTTCGCACCGGGCTCCTTCGTGCGGCACAGGGGCCCAGGGAGAGGCGTCTCAGAATTAAATCCTCTAACAGCAGACTTTTTATTTCTCCTCTTGTAGGGGAGAGAAAAAACATGTTTACAACCTCTGCTAGCCGTCCTGCAGATGACACAGCCATTTGCTACATTTTTTGAGCCAAGTAAACAAAACATTCACTGTCACGGAAAACAGTCCCTGATAGTGAATAATTGGTTTAATACAATGTGTGTCAGAGGTGGAGCTGTCCTTGTGTTTGTCCAGGCGCAGCAGGCTGCACCTCCTCAGCCTCATCTCTCAGTGTCCTGCTGCTTCGCCAAGTCAGGGCCAAAATCAAAATAATGATGCACCCTGTGCCTAACAACACCACCGAACTCATCTCACACACATGCACACACACACACGTGCAGACACAAGAAACGTTTGAGCTTCCTCCAAGTGCAAAACCACACTATGCTATTGGATTGAAATCTCATAAATAAACATGCAATTTGCAAGAAGAAGAAAAGTTTAATCTTTGACGTTAATGTGATCATTTAAGTTCACTTTCAGCAGAACCACTATTATTTACTTTCTCTATTCGCATGCCCCAATCTCCACTTAAAAACTGCAAGATGGAGAGTCTGATGGCGGCCTATGTCACCCTGTCCAACAACCACCCAGGACTGATGAGATTTTAAATTATGTCCTCATAATTAAAAAGGTTCACAGCGGTGATTTTGTCTCGCAGCGAGAGCCAGAGACAGAGCTGAGGAGACGGCTGTGAATAAATCAAAGCGGCGGAGGTCAGTGCAGCCGCAGAAGAGTAGCACCTTCGTGATGAATATGCTTAGTTACGAATGGCTTAAATGAAGCGGAGAGATGTGTGCTGAAGATAATTACTGTTATTATGAAATCGTTGAGCGAGTCAAGTGGGGAGATGAACTTTGTGTCGGTGAGCTCGCAGACCGTGGAAAAAAAAACCCTGTCCAACACTTGTCTTCCTTCGTGCAGAGTGTCCTCACAGTAATGATGAGGCCTGTGCAAAAAACCCGCACACCTTAATTAGCCAAGTGACAACATACCCAATTTATTTAGCTCAAGTCTATGCGCATGACTGTAGTTCAAACAACGCGGTGGGGGAATTAGGAGTAAACTGCGAGTAGAAAAAGTTTATCTCCGGATGAAAACAGCTTTGAGAAGTTTCTTGTAAAGTGGTATGAACCTGTGTATCTGTGCTGCTGAAGCGGGAGTAGTAATTGGGGCTGGCAAGATATTTTTCCTTGTCGTAACTTCACCATTTTTTTGCTCGGAGCGTGATAAAATAACTTATCCATCAATGCACAGTCCCCCGATCTACATCTCCAACGTTCAGGTCTCCGTCAGGAGGATGCCTCTGGTTTCAGTTTGAACCCTATGTTTGTGCAGTCAGCAGAAATCATCATCATCTTCTTCAGGTTCCTCCAGCTTGGCTGTGGCCTGTTGTTTTGTCATTAAAAAGGACACTTCCACTCTGTCTCTGCCGTTTCAGGCTGTAGTCAATGACCCAGAAATGTCAACTCAGCTCTTTGATGTGGCACTGACAACAGCTTTGCTGGCGCCTGTGTGTGTGTGTGTGTGTGTATGTGTGTCCACACTTGCATTAACCATACACATAGAGCCATAGTCCACCTGCTCTCCAGAGTCCCAGCTGTGAGCAAACACTTTAACTCCAGCATCTGTCAGGAGGTGCTGGAGGAAAATCTATGCTTCTCTAAAAAGGCTGCAGCACTTCTATTGAGTTTCCTGTTTTCACTGTGAGGTACAAGTGTTGTTCTGGGCTCCGTTTATTGATGGAGCAGGAGAGACAGCCCTGATTCCGATTCGCAGGACAAACATTCGCTGTAATTGATACTGGCTGGAGGAGCGAGTATTCAATAACACAGGATTATTCTCTCATGGGGTTCACAAGAAAACATCTACGTTATTTTCTGTAGATGAAGAAGAACGGACCTTTAAATAACCTTGACTAAATAACCTTGAAATGTATAGTGATTAACTCTGAGTGTGACCAGTTTCAGTCAGATTCTCCACACAGGCCAGGTGCTGAATCTATTGTTTTTATTAGCAAACTGCTTGGCTCATCATATATATTAATGAAGATCCAGCGATGGATGCTCTTTCTGTCTTCATTAGTCAAAGGAATGTAAAAATTGGTTGGGCATTGTTTAAACCTACAAGGATGGATGAACACTTAGTAGAATTTATAGCCTGCTCACTCCTGACAGCCATAATGACTTATGCAAATTAGAGGTTAAGTACTTAGATCAGACTGTTCAGCAGAAAAAAAACATAGATGAATGTACAACAAAGTATGGATGGAAGATGAGGGAAAAGAAGGATGGAAGGTTAAGCTCTGTACACTTGACATTTGTCTGTGTTCGTTGCGTGGGATATGCAGAAGTTGTGTTACCATGGAGCTGGATCAGTTCGTCCTCCCTTGGAGACGGGACCTAAAAATGCCCATGCCAGAATTAATTTCAACAAAACAAAACATATGCTCCACAGGCGTTGTTTTTTATTTGTACAGTAACCACGGTGATGTGAAGAGCGGAGGTGAGAAATGTCACTTTTGATTCGGTTTGATCACGCGGTTATATTTTTCGCACAAAGTGACAATAAGACAACAACAAGACAACAAGATCAAAAATAAAGTCGAAAGGAAGGAGACAGCGAGAGGATTCAGGAGTGAAGATTTTATAATCATTGTTTATAGTGACATCAGAATGGTAATGACTATATATTTTTTGTCTTGTTCAAACACCACAGTGCCAGTTGTGAGTGTTCTAATCTCATCCCATGACTGATAAGCAGCTCTAAGCTTTTTGGTGAGTGGGGCTCAGCAGTGGCAGATTAATGTCCAGCTGTACTCCCCGCTCCGCACTGTGACACAAAAAGCAGAATGACACTATAAAGAGGGAAAGATTGTCTGGAAATTATGGCCTGGAAATTTGATAAAATATAGGGAAGGAGCAGGGATAAAAGGAGTCACATGAAAAAACACGTTCCTCCGAGGAGAAGGGGGATGAACAGATCAGGGTTGGAGAGGATAAAGTGGGGAATGACAACAGGTCCATGACTGTGAATTTATTACAGTGGTTTCTGAGCAGCTGGAGGTGAACCGGGGTGAGTGAACGTCACCTGACCCTTTTTCAGGTTTGACTCATGTGCAAAAGGCCCCTTAGGTAAAAGACTACATTGAGAATATTTTTAAAGCAATTATCTATGTGATGAATCATCTTCCTATGACTTGACAGTCTACATGTGTTTAATAAGGACGGCTGGGATTTCGCTCAGTAATTACTGTTTTATTGAAAAATCCATATGTACAAAGTGCAATTACATGACGTAGAGAGGAAATTGCAGTGTAACAGTGTTCAAGGCAAATCATAAATCATCACGGGAAATATGTTTTCTGTTTATTTAAGTGATTGGCTAGTAAATAAACCTGACATCCAGAGATGTGTTAAAAGGAGAGATTTTAAAAAAAGTGGGTAACACCACCTGAATTGCAGAGTTTTAAACGACTTGGATACAGTTTTCAAGTTCCCAGGCAGCTTCGTGATAAAATGACTCCCTGAAGCATAAAAACTTTAAAAACACAACTTGGAGTTTTTGGATGGGTTTGGTCTCCACTCACCCCCACCATGCTGACACGCACACACACACACACACACACGGAGTCAATGCTGTAATTTTCTCCTGAGAAACATTATACTGAAGTTTGATCCAGTGATTAAATAGATTTTAAACATGTCATTTTTCTTTTGGAGAGGTGGCGGTGTGATAATACATCGCCGCAGCTGTTGCTAAGTAACTTGCTTGGCAACTGATCTTTTCATCATCCTTAATATTAGAGACAGATTTTTGTCTGACAGAGGCAACACTGTGACTCTCCAGTCTAATGTCATTTTGATAGCCGTTTTTTCTAATGTTTCACCTTAGCGTGAGTGTCAGCCAATATTAAATGTTACACTTGAAGGCTTATGTTGTGTTTTAAAACACGTGTAAACATGTCATGATCATGATTAGTCTAACGTTTCACACAAACATCATTTACTTCAAAAGTTTGATTCTATTTTTCACGCGACGCAAATTGAAATAACAGAATGTTCTATTATTTCACGATTAATGTCGTGTCACATTACAAATTTTGGTTTATGTGTGTAACAATGGCGCCACCATGCAGTGCCAAACCATTCACACGTACAGGTAAAGTGGAGGCCTTGCTGTGCAGCGTGGGCTCTGCTTTGTAAACGCCTGCTTTATGTGTTCAGTGAGCAGATTTATTAATGTACCCAGGTGTTATTAAAGAGACGCTCACATGGGCGCTTTAGTGTTTCTGTTCATTTGATGCTGGGTGGATTTTTGCTACAAATAGGCTTTTATAACTCATCGTAGCAGGAAAAGCACGGGCGACTCTAATGCATTTAGTTATATTTGTGTTAACAACTCGGGTAGTGTCATGGCAACTGTCTGGACTCATTCATAGCTAAGTGGGACAATAGGACTCAGCTGTAATATAATAATGGCACCTGTTTCACAATGGAAACGGCCTATTTTCTGACTACTAATAACAGTAACGACAGTGTAAGTTGTCTTATCCGAGCAGGTGCAACAGAACAGACACTAGATTTGCACTTGGGCGTCGTGAGTGAGGCGGTGTTTGTGTCACACTTGAATGCAAAAATGTGCAATCTGCAAAATCCAGCCCATCAGGGTGATTGATTCTGGAGTCAACATGCCCAGAAGCCACCAATTTTTAGCAGCAGCTCTGGCTCCATACAAATATATTTGTCCCAGTGTGGCTTCGCACTCAGTCCACTTGCTGATGTCGGTTATTTGTAGTGTGTTTTAATTTCGGCTATATACTATAATGGCATGTTGCTGGCTCACTTCATTTCACATCAGACTTGCTCCGTCCAGTCCAGTGGTTTTCGGTCCCACAGTACCACTGCCGAGTTTCTCTCACGCCATCCATTTAACTTGAAGTTACTATTCGCCATGTTTCCAGCTGTAAATCAGTGCGAGAGTGGAGAAAACGCGGCGGGCTTGAGGTCTCCGAGGACCAGGACCGAGGGCTGCGGCTCCAGTCGTGCTCCTGTTTTCTCTTCTCTGTGCCGTCTGTCATCAGAACTAATAAAGCGAGAAGGCTGGTCTTCCATGTGTCCTTTAAAAAGTAGTCACTATAATGAAAAGTCAACTGCTGTTTGAGCATGCAGTATATTTCCCCTGAGAGCTGAAGCACATGCTTATGTATGCATGTTTCACTCTCTCTCTCTCTCTCTCTCTCTCTCTCTCTCTTCCCCTGAGAGCTGAAGCACATGCTTATGTATGCATGTTTCACTCTCTCTCTCTCTCTCTCTCTCTCTCTCTCTCTCTCTCTCTCTCTCTCTCTCTCTCTCCCATACACTCCTCTAGACAACTGCTGAAGCCTAAATTTTGCTGTTTACCTGCAGTCTGGCTGAGGAGGTGTGATAAATCATCATCTCTGACAGATATCTTGGGGTTTCATGCTCGCACATGAACCTCAGCCTTGGAAAAGGAGCGACAGAGTGAGTCCGGAGAAAATTCCCCGTAAACCTCAGAGGAGGCTTGACAACAAGGAGCGAAAGTTGTTAAAGGGTCGTCTGGGGTTAACTGGCAAATATGTAAAGTCCTGCTGCGGCCTTTCATCCAAATGGTTTGATTAAAAAGCGAATCCATTTACGCTGGACAACAGACAACTGGCTCTGAGTGCAAAACATCTGCTCTTAAGAAACATTTGGTTATATTTATTATCTGAACCCACTGCTAGACCCATTAATGTGATAGAAAAATAGATCTATTATGCATCAGACGTAACGTGTGGCAACATAACTTATTTAGAATATCCCCTATAGTATTCATTATTTGTAATATAAAGTAGGACGGCTTGCCAGGGGCAACAAAGTATAAAACTGTTGAGTCATGCAGCGAGAATGTTCCATTTAATTTCATCAGGAATCTATGTTCTGTTAGCTACCTTGATGATGTTATGCTTAATAATACTACAACTACTACGAATAATAACACGAATAATAGTCAGGCTATAGTCTCTCACTGCCAGCTCCAAACTCTTTTAGTGGAGAGTCAAATATAGTCTACAGTTTGAGAAAAGTCAATAAGTCATGATAACAGTAACTCCAGTTACCTCATTTATCAACGTGATGCCGATCAATCAGTCTCAGTCAGTCTCAGTCTTGGGGGGAGAGACGATGATAAGAACCCATTTTGAGAATTTAAAGCCGACGGTCGTTATTTGGATGTGAACTGAACTATATTGGGATATGAGTTTTCTGGTCATATTAATGAAGCCCCAGTTCACCTTACTTCAAAAGTCACTGAACTGCACAGTCAATCCTTTGTGTGTCATTGGGGCCAGATCTTCACACCGTCCAGACACCGGAGTCAGGCAATATGTCCTTTGCTGACACAGGTCCTTATGCGGCACCGATATTAATGAGCTCTCAACCCAAGGTGATAAAACTCTCTCCATGCGATCGAACGAAGACGTCCTACATCTTTGCAGCAGTTTGAAAGAATCTTGCTATGATCTTTGCTTTGGCTGCAATGGATCTGAGGAGTTAGAGGCAAAGAAACCTTTGCCCACATGTCACCACAAAGCTGAATGCCAAACCTCACAGTATATATATATATATATATATATATATATATATATATATATATATCCCATCCAAATAAACCTGAATATCATTTCTAAATTCATGTCTAAACCCAGTCAAATCTGATCACATCTCATTGGGTCTCATCTGTCTGGGGTCAGATATCCACCCATTAACTGGAATTAAAAATCTGATGGGAAAAACATTCTGCAGATGAATGACTCCAAATCAGAGGTAATTATAATTACCCCATGAGGCCCCAGCACCAGCAGCATTAACGAGCTCTCCTTTGGTCCACATGCCTTTCCCAGTAATGCTCGTGAAGGGCCCTGCAACCTTGGTGTTATTTTTCAGCTCTGATTTGTTCCTGGACGTTTAGTGTTGCAATCCTGCTTTCCCCAACTGAAACAACTGCTGAACTCAGATCAGGTCATTAGTGGAGTCTGCAGACTTAAAAAAGGTCATCATCGCCTTTATCTCTCCCGGCTTTGGCACTGCTCTCCATTCTGTTATCAGCAGGTGAAACATCCAAAGACTTTAGTACACATAGATATATAAAACACTGTTTATTATTTCTTTTTACTTTTTTTTTAAAAAAAAAGTAACATTTATTTAACCAGGTTGGTCAATTTCGAAACAGTTCTCAGTTACAATGACGACCTGGCCAACTTTAAATACAACACACACACCCTGAGAAGACACAACTCTCAAGAACCATTGCTATGCAAATACGAGCAGCGCATTTCTAGATATTAATGAAAAATTGCACCTAGCAACAGTCACCATAAAAAATGCAAAACAATGCACTTTAATGTACTAGATAAAAAAAACACTTAAAGGTCTTGACTCTCTCTCTGTTCCAATTTTAATTAGAGCTTTTTCTCCTTCTGCTCTGAGGTTGTTTTTCTTTCACTTGGTGCATACGTGCAATTTCTTTTTTTGCAGAGTTTTTGAAAGCAAACTTTGGACAGGGAGGGTTCTGACCTTTTGTGCGAGCAGTGCAGGACAAAGGTCTTTTTTCCTCCTCACAATATCTCCTGGCTGAAGAACAAAGTCATCACGGTGAAGATTTGCTGACGTCTTCCAGCGCCACACACATATCATGCCCTCCATCCCTCACAAATTGCCATCACTTACACAGTCTCCTTTGCAGACCCGGAACAGATTTTTTTTTATTTTTTAAATTTTTTTATTTCCCTGCTTCACCTACCACATGTGAAAAGGTCCCGGCCCTCATCAATCAATTCAGAGCGTGCATTTCAGATAAGAAGCAGCTGCTCTGTCCTCTTGATCATCTCTGTTTCAAAGTCTGCACTTTTTGGCTCAAGGCTATCTGTCAAAATAAACAACTCGCAAAAATTCAATAAAAAAAAAGTCTTAAACTCTGGAGTGACACAACAGCAAGGAAAATCGCTCCAGCTGACTCTGCATGCCACGAGCCAGCAGCATGTCTCACTTTGTGATTTAGCTCTCATCCACCTGGAGGTTTGATCCGCCTCCTCCTTTCCTGCTGATAACAAACAACCCTCCACACTCCATGTTGGCCTCAAGTTTTCTTTGGAGTTTGCATTGGCAGGAAGGATGCATCACCTGCACAGTTCACTATCTGTAAAAAAAAAAAAACCAAAACTGAGCTCCACAACATGAAGTGGGACAAACCTGCAGAGGCATGAGGTGTCTTACTCGAGGCTTTACCAGTTACACATGACTCAACAAGACACGCGAACCTGTTACTTATTTTAGAATTTTTATTTTAGTATTTTAGTAAAGCCTAAGAGGGGCTAGTACTGTGACCAGGCCTGAACTAATCTAATCATGTGTGTGTGTGTGTGTGTGTGTGTGTGTGTCGCTCCTGTTGTACCATGAAGCAGGCAGAGCAAAGGCAGCTAATTACGGATTCCTCGGAGCAGCGAGGAAAATGAGATGGGGGCAGATAGGCACAGAGTCGTAATCCAAATAATCTGCCACTCAAATACCTGTAGCCTGGACCATCGTGGGTCCTTTTTTATAGTCTGGTTTAAAATTCAGCCCCAATGAATCGTCATGGGTAAAGTGAACAAACAGCGAAATGTGTAAATATTTGTTTGCATATAAAATGACTTTAAAAAAACGGTGTATCGGAGAATCCATTCAAGACCCACAGGAGAAAAATAAAAATACCAAGAGGTTCACCAATTAGCGCTAATGATCATTTGTATAAATTGGAAGAACGTTCAGGTACAAGGAGCCGTTATTTATCCACAGTAAAACGTGTTATGTGGTACTACGTCACATCCTACTGGTTTAATTATGATTTGAAATATTTGAATACTTATTTGGCAGATGTGCTGCAGTGATATTTACATGCCATAAGGATGGAGTGCATACAACCAACTGTAGCAAAAAGCCAGCTTGGCAAATACTTGTCCGGGGTCACCTTCAGGTTAATGGCACAAGATGCCTTAACCCCGCTGACCCCAGTCCTCGTCTTCAAAATGTCATCACAGTTTGTTAATGGAGCTGTTTCTGTTTTCCACAAAGTCGCCGCGCTGCATCCAACAGCCCCCAGGCTGCAGATAACTGGACGTGAGTGGGCAAATTACGTTCATGTCGCCAGTATGAATTAACTTTCCTGAGAGCTCAGTGCACTGCAGCTGAAGAAAACACACGCAAGCTAACACACACCTTAAATGTGTATGCATTTCTTTTTAATTTGCTGCAGGATTGACTTTAGACAACAGACAATAAAACACAGCACAGCACTTTTCATAATCCCTAAAATATGTCAATGTAGGGTCTAACATCGCTCACTGCTAATACTGTCAAATCTAATTTATGTTCATCTATTTAATCTTGCTCTTAATTCTGTCTGATCTCGTTGCACGTCCCTGTCAATATATACAGGCCTGTGATAACAAGTCCACAAATACTGTGACAAACTGAAACAGCCAAACTTTTTTAAAAAAAGGTTGGTTTGAAGTATAGTTTAATCCCCAGAAATGTTATGATTAAAAATAATAATGAGAAAATCTAAAAATATCACAATCTCCTCTCTTCAGTGGAGTGAGAAATGAGGGGAGCATGTGGATGAGCGAGATGAAGACAGGGAGATTCAACCTTGGTGTGGTCCTGAGAGAGATAATTGCTGAGGCCAGAGATGGCGACTCGGTGACTAATGAGGCCAGCCACTAATTAGTCGGTGGTGTCACTGGTCTATCTACTTTCACATGCCGTGGCATATTTGTGTGCATGTGCATGTTTGTGTGTGTGTGCATGTGACACAGAGAAGACAAAGTGTCTTTTCAGCAGGGATGCATTCATGCTGTTGTATTTAACAAAGAAAACGTACAAACCTTAATCAGCGCATTTTGCAGTTGCAAAGAGCTAATTACGCAATTTACAGGTTCTAATAAAAACATAGTATAGACACATCAATTATTCCTCAGCATGTTTCACATTGTGTCACAGGTCTCTAAGAGCTGATAATATATTAGCCCTTCGCTGCCCTTTCTTTACACACTGACACATTGTAATGGTGTTGTGGAGGGCGTGCTGGCAGAAAACCGACATGAGCACCGACGTCATGTGCATGTGTTATTAATGCAAGGCAACGGTGTCCAGAAATATTTAGACTGTTGCATGTTTTTTTCCATAATTGTGTGTTTTTGCAAATTGCATATCAAAAACTGAGAAAAAAAAATTGCCTCAAGACACAGACTTCTTGGGTTTTAGAAGCAGACTAGCCCACAGGCTGCCCCTCATGAAACCCACCAGGGATCAGGTGGTTCGGATCAGTGAGTCATGAAGCTGCCCCTCAGCGGGAACCACATGTGGTCCTCAAGGTGCTGTCCTGGGAGCCTTTCAGCTATCATCTAACCCTCCCCCCTCTAGCTGTTGTCTCTGTCGATAGCACAGCGCCCCTCGGCTCATCACCAGCTGTCTTGGTCCATCATCCAAACTACACCCTCGGATCACTGCTGCGTAGAGGCAGAGCTGAAGAGCTCTTTCAGAGCCAGGAAGGACCACTTGGATGCCTCTCATCATTCGCCTGTCTGAGAGGAAAAGCACGACACAAGTTTTTGTCTTAAAAGTGGACTCGGGTACGTGAGCGCATTTCACAGGCCAATACGCAAACACAAATGCTGCACAAACATAAAGTGCGGGGATGTCACAGAGCGAGGCAACACTTAGGGCGGCTCCAGCTCCAGACAGTTCCAGATATGTTATCTTCGTCTACTTCAGGTGGATGGTAATGGGTCTGCTGCTTGTTCCTTTGTCTCCCTGATCACATCTGAGTGGGTTAAATATTGCAGTGCTGGGTGTCTCCATATGGGACCTGGGTGCAGGAGATCCAGGTTTGTCTGTGTACACAGACCTTCGGCTATCACTTTTTTCCACATTTAGCTCCTTATCTTGTAGGCAGAGGAGGCAGAGAGACTTCAATGTAATTGCTGTAGAACAGAAAATTGGAGAGTTGCCATTCTAATTGCTTCCACGGCTTCAAGCCCATTAGTCAATTGTTGGAAATGCGCTCAATAGCTTTGACTTTAATGAACATGGTTCACCTTTGTGCATCTACAGGGTTTGTCTATTGTATTAGCAGTAAGCTCAAAATAATATTTGAAACCCAAAGTAAGACGGAACAGAAAATCAGAGATTTGGAACATGTGGCCATTTACGACTATGATTTATAAAGGATGGCACTAAATCAATGAGTGATACCTCATTTATCACACAGTTCACGTGTTTCCATTTCTATTTTATAGGCTACCTTCAAGTAAGTAATAAAAACTTAACCCTTTATAAACCTTCACTTTGCGTGTTATGAAGAGAAAAGCTGGCCTGAAATGTTTCATATTTTCAAAAGGTTACGGGCAAAATTTGTTTTTGTTTAAAGGTTTAACAAAGATCTCTTTTAAAAGAAATATAATTTTCTGGCTATTTTTTGATGTGTCAGGCTTTACGGGGTTAACTGAAAAATCTTAACAACAAAAAAAAAACCTAGCATGGATGTCTTTTTTTTTTCCTGTTTCCTTGCAACCTTTGAAGCACAAACCTAGATGATGATGAAATTCACAGCATTGCCGCTGTCTTAGGAATACAACAGGAATGAAGACACGGGAAATAATGAGCTTGGCATTTTCCCTCCAGCCTCCACTCACACCGACGAGCTTTGAAATTTATGTTGATCAAAATTACCTGGCGCCATCCTTCTCCTACCACTTCTCATAGGAACAGCGGCATAGCGCCATGTCACATCACCCTGACGTGCTGCAGAAGTTTCGCCGAAGACGTGAAAACTTTGACACTGTCCTCCAGACTCCTCGCACACTGACTGACTTGAATAGATCTTGCGCGAGTGGCACAGAATACTAATCCCGGTGGGAAAAAGGTCAGTCAATATCTAATCGCTTTGTCAACTCAGTCTTTATTCATATGTTAAATATTTAACATCGCCATTAAAAATTCAGGTGGTGAGATGAGTCGGGTTCCGAAGCAGAGTGAGTACCGGGAGAGATCTCATTAAGCATTTTTCATAATGAATGACATCTTTTCCTGTCAGTAACGGGCTGCTCAACATGGGTGCTCGCACCTCCAGGAGAGATCACCCTGTCTCCGGTGTCGGAAATGTAAAACAAAGGAAATGGGAAAATGTTTTATCTTATAAAGGAGGATAAAAGATAAACCGTGCAGCAGCTGTGGGAATAATAATCCCAACTTTGTCTGCATCCAACAGGGAAATGTGATAATGCATTTATTTGATGAGATTTGGGGTTTTAAAAAAAAAAGGTTCCCAGGGCCCATCTCTCATACCAAAAAGTTCTTTCTTTTCTCTCCGTATCAGCCATTTTGGGGCCCTCGCTTGTTCTCGTTTCCCCAAAACAGATGATAAATTCACTGCTTTTAATGGGAGCGAGTTGCCCCCTGAAGTCCTATCAGCTGGGAGACAAACGCAGCACCCGCCGCTGATGTAGCTCTGGCAGGAGCAGGAACCAGAGCCGTGCAGATAAAACGCCGTGCTCTCGTGAGTCACGCGCCAACGAGCAAACTTTGTCAAGCTGGATTAACACTCACAAGCTCCCGAGCAGGAAGGCAATTACTTGTGTTAACACTGATATCCACTGTAACGCCCCCTGACGACTGATTTCTCATTGTGTGCGTCAGTGTGAGTGTGTGTGTGTGTGAGTGTGTGTGTGAAGGAGGGAGAGTGAGAGAGTAAAGAGGAACAGTTTTCTTCCCTCCTCATGCTGTACATATCCCATAGAGGCTCGAGTGCAATAAAGGCAAACAAACAGTAATGAGGTGATGTGCCTGTGTGTGTGTGTGTGTGTGTGTGTGTGTGTGTGTGTGTGTGTGTGTGTGTGTGTGTGCTAATTTGCACCTCTTGAGCACAGCATGACTTCATTTAAAGATCCACAACATTGGATCTACTGTATATACCATAAAAGGCTGTGAGACTCCTTTCAATTAAAATACAATGGACAGTGCTGGAAACAAACTATTAAATGCGTTTTTTTTTTTGGGGGGGGGGGTATTTTATATTCAGGCTGATTGTAATATATGGTGGCGATTATACAGATGAGGGTTTGTTTTTTCACACATGATATTTAAAGATCCACAACATTGGATCTACTGTATATACCATAAAAGGCTGTGAGACTCCTTTCAATTAAAATACAATGGACAGTGCTGGAAACAAACTATTAAATGTGTTTTTTTGGGGGGGGGGGGTTATTTTATATTCAGACTGATTGTAATATATTGTGGCGATTATACAGATGAGGGTTTGTTTTTTCACACATGATGACAGAGATGTGTTCATTTGTGTTTGTGAGTGGATTTAAAGTTACCTTCTTTGCTCTTTACAAACTGAAAAGTTACTGCGAGCGAAACTTTTCCTCCACTCCTGAATATGCGTTCAGCTTTTTTTTTTTCCTCTGGACCTGTCCCAAACTTCTGTGCTCACTTTTTGTCTCATGTATTTTTTCTTCCACTTCAGAGCCACTCAGATGCTGATGCTGTTGTGCAGCAAGGTCACCCCTACCCACCATCGCCACTTGTATTTATCTTTTTAGGTCCCACACTGGGAGACGCCATCCTCACACACCCTTACCCCCCTGCATCAAGCACACACACACACACACACACACACACACACACACACACACACACTGTGCCAGATTGACTGACAGCTGATCACTGTGACTGACCCCGATAGAGGCAGGGTGAGAAAACAGCAACAACAGAGATGGAGATAAAAAGTAAGAGAGAGGACTGTGTGTGCATCATAAACCGCATCACTCTGTGTGTGTGTGTGTGTGTGTGTGTGTGGCAAATGTCAAGGTACAGTTTGTGCGTTGGCTGGTGCAGTCGAGGTAAGAGTGTGTGCCAGAGCTGCTGGTTCAGAGCACACTGGGGCATGTGAGGTCACGGGCTGAATATCCAGTGTGGCACTGGAGGCCCCATGGAGCCAATAAAGACTCCAGAACCTCTTAATCAGTCTTTGTCTCCCTCCTGGGCACAGAACATGCAACCTCAACATGAAGTGCCACTGAAGCCAAAATCACACACACACACACGCACACACACGCACACACGTATCCAGTCCAAAAGTAAGTGAACCGCTGACCTTAGAGAAAAACTAGTGCTCTGAATCCCAGTGAGGCCTGACAGAACAGGAAGCTGTGAAGGTCGGTGCATCTTGTCCTCATGTTAGGGATCAGGTGCTCCCACAGTTTTACTGGAAAATTATTATGTTTTATATCAGCTGTTCAATTTTTAATATTTTTATGCTCTGTTTCAATGTTTTTAGCCCCTTTTTTGTTTCCACTTCGCAAACTTTTAGTTTAATCGCCTCTTCTTGTTTTTTTTTATTCCCTTGATTGATTTTTTTCTTTCTTTTGCACAACTTTTATCCATTGAACTCTATTATTTTGTCTTTTAGCATGAAGCTTTTTATTGTTTTATTGTTCAGACAAATATAGGATAAAACATCTTAATGCTTGTATGAATGGTCAGTTTGCATAGCCTCTTTTCCTTCATCAATAATCATCTGCAATATACCACAAAAAAACAACATTTGTTTGTTAGTACAGCACTGTTTAAAGTTTATATATATATACACATTTTCAGTAAAAAAAAATCTTTTCCAAAATGCCTGTGTGCTTCTGAACGCCAAGGCCCATCTATGTAGATGGTCTCGGTGCTGTATGATGTATTGATCGCTCGCTGCAGGAAATCTCCATTCTTCTTCTCCTGCTTGAAATCACGCCTAGAGCATGAAGACACATCTTCTCTATTGACTTGTTTTGTTGAAGACGTGGAGAAACTGTGGACTCCAGCTCCAGCTCCAGCTCTGTGCTGAGATCAAGGAGCCTCTCGGGCTTATTTCTCAACAGTGTTCTTGTAATTGAGATGTTTCTGAAGACACTGCCTGTGCATCAGCTATAAAACTGAATTTTTAAATTGGTGCAGTAAAAAAAAAAGAAAGTATTTTATTAAAGTATCATGAGATAGTTCAATTTTCACACCTATTCTCCAGCTGGAAATAGCTCTACAGTGTTTGAAGCAGAGGACGTGTTTCCGTTTCTGGGCCCATTATTTCCTAATGATGAATCTCTTTAATAGTCACTCTGTCCTGTGCTGCTCTGTGGTGCTCACAATGGGATTCTTGTTAATTGGCCTTTTGACAGTGATGCCCACCCACCGGTGGCCAGCTGGGATTTGATAAATGAGGTGCTCACTCCACTTGCACTCCCTCCCCACTCCACGATTTCAGAGTTGAGTGAAGTGGGTGTTTGTTTTGCTTTGCACTTCATAAACGGCAAAGTACACTTTGATGCACACACAACCACTCTCAAGAACCACAAGATGAACAACGCTCGTGTGAGAGCGTGCTATGCCTGTGCTTAAACGGAAAATCCGACATAAAATAACCTAACAGGTATGGCTGTTCTCAAATACAGTTTCAGGGGCATCCTTATTATTTGGTGGTGTGTTGATGCTAAAGGGTTTTTAAACTCAAGTATTACTCTTCCACTGAGTTCTGTTGGAGAGTATCTCGCACTTATATAAACCACTGGCGGTAAATGTCAGAGACATCACAATGGTGGTGCACGAGCACACAATGCAACCGCAAGGTTACATAAGTCTCAGATTTCCTACCTGGCACGACTTTCAGGCCATTTACAGGAAAACCACACAATGAACCGTTGCCTTTGTGTCTGTTTTATTGAACTTGTTGTGTTGCATTATGGGAAAACGTAGGTAAGCAATACCTGAAGGTCCAGGTTATCTATTCTCTTAATCGGCGTCTTACTGTGGTCCCATGGTAACATAAACACACAATCGTCTGCCAAAATATAAACTATCCAGATGTCCTCCTCCAACCTTTGATTGGAAGTTAATGCAAAACACTCTTCTGTGTAGTTAAAGTTATTACGACAGGAGGTATTTGGATAGAAAGTAGTTGGAATATGGTTATAACCTCTAGGGGGCACTGAACTTCCAAATGAACCTTAGGTCAACATAATGTTTCATAAATATATATATATATGAGGCAGGGTGCACAGTCGCCATCAGACTCTCCCCATTTCAATATCATTTCAATGCATAACTCATCAAAGCAGCATTATTTCAGATTTGTCGGTATGAACCCCGCTAATGTAAAACATCCTCACTCCGGCTCGCTGCATACTGAAGAGATCAATTCGGTTTTAGAGTCGTTTCAAAATGCTGTTGCTTGTGAAACTTTAATTGGGATAATGAGTAGGCCGGTTATCATGCCGCATCTCGGGCCAAATGTTGTTTTTTTTTCCAGCTTTCTCTTCAAATTACTGCTGATTCCTCTCTGTTGGGCCTCATTGGCTCACATTCTTCACCGCCTCCCCGTGTGTCTCTTTCGGTTTACTTTTAATTCCTTCTTGTTCGCCACGTTCTCTGTGCGCTATAGTTATTTCCTCAGCCGTGCTGCGCCTCAGCCTCGTAATGGATTGATCTTAAGTGCTCTCCTGGTGATTGCAGCTGCTTGTTGTTCTTTATTACAGCAGACGCTTGGCCCTAAGGCAGTTTCTCTGCTTGTCCCACAGCGGGGCAACAACTGATGCCCTTGATGCGATGGCCCTGTTGCAGTCAGAATCATTAGGTAGCAGATGCAATGTGTCACCGCGTGTCACGGCATCAGGTAGTGACGGAAACCTTTTTTGCCATGGTGTGAATATTTGATTTTGTTTACAGGTTCCTCTCTGCTCGGGCATTTTGCAGTCGGCACCATGCCTCTGCTATCTGGCTCTGCACAAACTCAAGAGCCACCAACTTGCCCGAGGACAGATTACTCTGCCAGAATACCTCCAGTGTTCTCTATCACCCTGTATTATTCAAGTTTACACTTGCCTAACTATGTGAAGTGACACTGCCCTCTGCAAGACACATTGGGAGTCTCACATTGGATAGGACGTGTCAGTGTGATAATATCTCTGTGGACAATCTAAGCAACAGCAGGAGTGCGCGTCCTCTGGTCTCCCTCCAGATCTTATTTGGATGGAGAAGCTGATTAGAACATCCCCATGTGAAAGCCAAATCAGATCATGTTTGCTGCCCCCACTTTGATTGGGGATTAATTGTAATAGGAACCAATCCCCCAGGGAGCTGGGTGGAAATAAGAAGGGTTACAACGCTACACACACACACACACACACACACACACACACACACACACACACACACACGCACACACGGCCTCCCCGTCTGGCTTACTTTATTGCTTTTTGGTTTGGCCATCCTGCCCTTATACTCTCTCATCAAAGGTGAAAGAACAAAACAACCACACACGCACCGTCATCCATGCTAATTGCTTATGATAAAGCGCGCCGCTGATGCGCTCAAAACATCAAACAATGCCTCCGTATGTGTATTCATCACTTCACTTCTTATTGCATGCATGACCCCAAAAAAAGAACCACGAAGTTCTAGGTCATTATTATCTCGAAATAAACTTTTAATTTATCTTCAAATTATGAGAAAAACAAATGTCTAATCGTTAGTAGGTTTACAGATACTGAGGAATTAAATGCGCTGATGTAATTGATTTAATTGACGATTCAGCAAGACTTTGCACAATGTAGTTTTGTTTGTGTGTTATCAGAGGCAGAGCTGCCACTAACAGTACTATGATGTGTATATTAAAACGTACTGACTGACAACAAATCTCATTCATATGCCCTTGAGAGGACTCTGTTTTTATAATTTTTTATAAATAATAAATAAATTAATAAATACTATAATAAATTCAGTTCTATTTCTTTTCAGCAGCAGGAGCTGCACTTTAAGAATAAATAATAGCTTTGACATTGATGGTGCAGCCATGTCCTGGATTTTATGTTGCTAGTTCTTAGAGTTTTGTAAATGAACCAGCCACGGTCTGCTAGCCTCTGCCTCTGAAGGCCCCATTTGAACTGTGGCAAACATGAAACTCTGACAAATTGTGTTAACTCTGTGTCAACTTGGTCTCTTTGATAGTTTTCTCCAGTTGCTCCTCTGCTATCTCATCTGTTGCACATCCTCCTGTCCTGCTCATTAAAAGGACTGCAGTCAGTATATGAGAAAGTTCAACAGCTTCAAAATGTGATTATTAGGCGCGAATCTCATCTCAGTCATGCAATTATTTCTTTTTTATACTTTGGCAACCATTTATTTATTTATTTGGAGACAACAAATATCAGAACAAACATTACACACTGAAAGTATTCAGACCCCCTCACAGCCTTATGATAAAAACACCTATCTTATATATTCCCCTCATTAATCTACACCATAACAAAGCAGCAAACAATTACGACTGTTTAGAAAACGTACTAAAAAGGAGAAACCACAATATCACACTGACAAATAGGAAAAAACCAAGAAGAAACATTTTTGCATGACCCCATGACATGGTTGTTGCTCTGACAGGTGTTGTCAGCTGTGTGGCCTTATATACAGACACAGGTGTGCCGTTCCAACTCACATCTAATCAAATGAATTTACCACTGGTGGGAAGCTGATCTCAAAGATCGTCAAGGGTAATGGGAGGCACCTGAGCTGAATTTCAGGAGTCACTGCATGAAGTGTGTGAATACTTGTGTCTGTGTGTGGTTCCACTGTGTTCTTTCTCATAAATTTGCAAAACAAACAAACAAATCCAAACATTGTGTTTTCACTTTTTCATTATGGTGTTTTGAGTATAGATTGATTGAACATTTTTTAAAAATTATTATGTGACCCTTCCATCATATGTAACCATACTTTTCGTGAGAAAGTTACTTTTGTAAGTAGTAATTTGCACATTGGCAGCCAAATTGCATTTTCACAACAAAACACTTTGGATTACTGGGGTGTAGTAACAAAGAAACAGTATGTAACAATTGTGTGAAGCACTTAACTGACTTGAATTGATGTAAGGTTGTTGTACTTGCTTCACTTTTTCATTATGGTGTTTTGAGTGTAGACTGATAAGGGGAAGAATTATGTAAACGATTTCTGCATAAGGCTGCAACATAATAAAATGTGAAAAAATACACAGTGCAAAGGCAAATCTTTAATGCACATTAATGCATTAATAGGTACTAAAAACATAAATAGTTCAAACTAGTCATTCGCATTCATTATTCCATATGGGCTGACAGTCACACAATACAGCAACATGACTGGATACCAGGCTACAGGCCAGTATGCATATCACCAACAGATGTACATCAATCACTGCTCCACTGCTATGTATTACTCACTGCAGTGTAATCAGCTGATGCTGTGCTCCGATAACATTTATCATCCATAACAACACGCACTATAATCACATCCCTCTGCTTTGCTTTTCTTACTTCAAGTTTTTTTCCTCTGTCTCACCCGATCACTTTACTGTATCTGCTAACATTGTTGGTCTGATACATTTATCGGTCTGTTTAGCCAGTTGCATAAATCCTAACCCATCAGCTGCTAGAGGAGATTACTTTTCAATCCAGATGCCAGAAATACTCTTTCGCTCTTTCACTCTTAAATGCGCACGTACCAAGTGGTGCGGAGTAGCTCTGCTGCTTGATTGACACGGAAGCCTAATTGTGTTTTTGAGCAGTGTCGTGTCTAATGCACAGATTCAGCACTTACAGCAGAACTGACTTCAGGGTCTCCCGCTGAGAAGCATTAGTACTGCGTCTTGGTTGTGATGTTCTTTGGATGAAAGAGCTTGCTAAATGTATAAATGTAAATTATATGTGATTATAAAGATGCCTATGTTTGTTTTTGTTCTTCTCCCTAGGCTGCTCATGTGCTTTAAGAAATGTTGAGTCAGTAGCTTGTCCTCCTACAGTTAACCTCTGTTATTACAGCATAATATGCTCACATATGATCACATATTATGTGGGAGGTACTGCATCCTCAAGAGGAGAGGTTAAAGTCTAGGGACCAAAAAAATGGCAGCTAAGAATCCTGACATCACTGAGATGCTACATGAAGGTTAAGGTAAAACAGGAATAACTTGGGCGAGACGGTAAACACATTCACTTCCTTTCCACCACAGGTTCTCGGTAAACTCCCCTGGTTATGTAGAGGTATAAAACTCTGCAAATAAACTGGACCAGATAACTCTGGAACTTTGTAGGAATGTAAAATGACGAGACAACAACAATTCAAATCATGAATAATTCAGGGGTGTAATTTAAATAGCTGATGCCTCTCCTCACTGCCAAATATTATATGCAGGTACAAGTCAGACCATGGGTGACATTGAGAAAAGCAGGCTGATGCACAGTTTATCCAGAAAGGACAAAAAGTTTTATAATCGGAGTCTCAGCTCCATAGGGTTTTTTAAAAATTATTTTGTGACCCTACCATCACATGTAACCATACTTTTAGTGAGAAAGTTACTTTTGTATCGAGTAATTTGCACATTGGCAGCCAAATTGCATTTTTATAACAAAAGACTATGGATTTAGAAACAGTATGTAACAATTGTGTGAAGCACTTAACTGACTTGAATTGATGTAAGGTTGTTGTACTTGCTCTGTGTGTCCATTAGGACTTGAAACAGCGGTTGGTGGAAATGCTACTGCACAGTCACTGAATAGGTTCAAAACCCCTCCGACCTGCTTTCCCCCTCAGCGGGGGTAATATTATTATTGCATTACACAGTGAGAACTGCCTCATGCTCACTCATTGTAAAAAGGCTTGATTGCCGCCGTGCCATTTGCTGTGGGTCTGCTACCGCCAGGGTTGCTCCATAAATCTCCCTCATTCAGCTGCTTCTGCTCCCCTGATCCCCTGTTCTCCTTGTGATGGAAGCCAATGACCAGAAACATTAATAAGAAGAACTGCTTTAGTCATGCCCCATAAAGTTACGCTTCGCAGTTGTTAGAGAACACTGGGAGGAAATCATTTGTCGTGTTGTTGATGGGAGTCGTTCCAGACGCATTCCCAGATTCTAACAGAAACCCACAACAAGCAAACAACTTAAATTCTTGGGTCGTCCGTGAAGCCAAATGAACATTTGAGATTTGGTCTTGGGATGCTAATTGATTACATTATCTATCATTGTGACTGGGTACAGAACGGCCTGTGAGCTGAATAGCTGATGATGCGCCATCTGCAAATTAACATAACCAGCTTCTGCACGTAGTGAGATATTTGTTGTGTTAAGTATGTGCGTCATGGTCAGTTAGTCAGTAAGAGCTTTCTTTTGCTGCCTGCCTGGCAGTGAAGATTTTTACATGTGTGCATGTTCAAGGACTATGGTGCTTTATGTGCTTCATTTACTTCTATCTGCTTGCCACATCTATTTCTTCCCATCTCGGTGCCTTTATGTGATATATATATATGTATATATATATATATATATACATATATA